>DWJN01001433.1:0-18047 GCA_018248895.1 Carystus phorcus
TATCACGACCTTAGGTGCATTTGGACTAATATCTTGATCTTATGTTGCTAGCTATAGCTATCGAGAAACTATAGACGGGGCTAATGATGAGCTGAATATAAATAAAATTGTGTATGCAGTTATGTATATTTTAATTATTTATATTCCTATGTATGGATTGTATGAGAGAGAAATGAATGGGAATGAGAAATGAAATGAATGAGAAAGAATGAAAAGAATGAAAGAGAATGGAGTAAATGTAGAAATGATGGCTAATAGAGAAGAATGGAAGATGATGATGATTCTTATATATGAAGTGGATATATATTTTATCCAGTATAATAAAGAATTCATCACTGATTGGTTTTATTTATTTTTTTTATACATTATACTGTCAGACCCGGCTACGCTTTATGCAACTAATCCTTTGCGAGATATTACACAAATAATTTCCAATAAAATAATATTCCGACTATATATTGAGATGTAAGGTATCCTATCTTTCAAGTTGGATCTAACTGCAAACAGAGTGCAAAATTTGGTTAAAATCGGTTTAGTAGTTTAGGAGTCCATCGCGGACAAACACCGTGACACGTAATTTATATAATATTAAGATTAAAAAAAAAATAAAAAAAACCCAGAAATAGTAAAAAAAAAATCGTATTTCTGTTTCATTTCCACGCCAAAATTTTAAGGAGATAACAAATAATTTATTTATTTAAATTGATTAAGCAAGCAATAGTCGTTTATTTATCAAAACATATAAGGCTTGTAGGTATCTGGCATGAACAGAATATTTGGCATGAATAGTAGTTACTTAGTTGCCTATCCAATATATCGCAACGGGCAAATTCTAAAGAAATTATCAGTAAGCTATAGTATAATGTTTCAAAGTCGAAGGCAGACATTGAAATTCCCCATACACCCGTGACCTTGGCCGCTCAGTCTAACAATATCCTCGTTATTCCCAAGGCGCAATACAATCAAAATCGACGTATTGGTCATAATCAAATTAAAATCCCCATAATGCTTCGTGCGGGGTCAATAAAGTTCCACCTTATTATCACATTTCACACTTCGACCTTTGGGCGTAATTACCTTAGTTCTCATAGAGACAGTTCGGATAGAAAAGAGATAGCTTTATTAGAATGATAGCAGAGCGAAAAGGATAGAAAAGTTTCATTGTGTCGGGTTTTGGGTTTTGACACATTTGTTGTTGTTGTGGTATTTTGTGATTTGTTCCAAATTCAAAGTTAGTAACTTACACACGTGTATATTATACGCAATAAATTGTCATATTCAAAATCATGAGGATAGATGGATAATTCCTTAATGTTTGTAGACCATAGAACATACAGTTAAATTATATTAATGATATTTTGTCAATAACTGATATTGCTTTATAAAAGCTACGTATACAATAATAAAGATCATGAAAATTACTAAAACATAGTTTTAGGCTACTTTCTAAAGAGTATGTCTTACTTTTTATGTAGGTACATTTTTCATACAAAATGTTTTGAGAGTTACTTGTCTATTAAAATGTCGAAGATTTTCGGGCTATATCCAAAGCTGCTGACGATACTTACTGGAATTCTACCACCACCAATCTACTTGGGTCATTGTGCTTAAAAACTGGTAAAATATTTGTCAGTCCCTATCAATCAAACTCAAATTCACCATTCAATTTGTAGGCATCGATAATCTTGCATATAGCAAGTTAACATAATATAATACTATACACAAATTTTAGCTTTACCTTAATCTGATATGGCAAATAAACAGGCAATCGGATGAACAAACAATAGGGCCAAATTATGCAAATCATATTCCAAAGAATTCTATTATAAGCTTTATAGCTAAAGCGATAAGGATCATTGAGATTACCTGATTTTAGCATTAGTTTTCAAGCGTAATGCCTGACCATTATATTATCTAGGCAGGTGTCTCTTAGGCGAATCTTATCGGAATATCTAAATGAGAAACAATAATTCAAGCCTTGATTAACTTCAAAATTAACTCTGTAAATTGTTGGCGTATTTGTAAAGTCTCCTACTGTACTCATATGATACCAATGTTACATGTATTAAGTTGTGTTTGTGTAAAAGTAATTTGAAGGTAAAACTGAACTGAATTAATTTACGAACTAGCTCGGCAGAGATTTCGTTCGCGTGGACTTAACAAGTTATTTGTTCAGTTCCCAGATGATAAGATAATTTATAATTCTTAAATAAGAGTAACCTCAGTTACTCCTTATTACACCAGCTATCTGTCTATGAAAATTCCTTCAAAATCAGTCTATCCGTTCCAGAGATTAGCCGAAACAAACAAACTAACAAAAATTGCAAAAAAAGTGATTTTGGTATATGTACCGTGTGTACATATGAGTTTAGTAAAAAGCAGTTATTATAATATAACAAACAGACACTCCAATTTTATTTATTTGAATAGATAATAGAAGCAACAATGCCCAAGGATAAATTTAAAAATAAATTATAGTTTTAACGGTTACCCGAAAATTGTTGAAGTTAACGGACTATCTTCATCGCCATTTTGTTTTTATTACACAAAAAAGTGATTGAATTGGGAGACAAGAGAGAGGATTGAAAATTTTAAATAGAAAATACCAACCACTAAGTCTAATATTACCCAATGTTACTTCAAGTGATGTAAACGAACACAATATAGTGAGCTTGAAACAGACAAATAACGAACTCCAACAGAAGATCAAATTAAACAATGATTAAAATAACGGTACTCAAATTACCGCAATACAAGTTTAAGTTTACACACTTCGGATGCTTCGAATGCATCGTCAAGGGATTTTGGACTTTAAATACGTTTCCATACTGATTTATCTGAAGTATTGAAATACGTAGTATGGTTTAGGGTTCCATATCATTCCCTTTGGGTAAAAATATCAACTCAAAATGATGTCTCAAAGAGCATTAAGACATAGACGTAATTCAGGAAAATGGCAAAATTTATCGATCCATCTAGTTATTTATCCATCTACGCGTAAACTGTGGAACCAACTTCCTGCATCAGTGTCCATAACATGAGGTCCTTCAAGAATCGTTAGTTTCCTTCTTGGTTTTCGCGTTGGTGACATTTTTGGTGTTACTTATGTCCTTGGGCGTCGGTGATCACTGGTGACGGTGATCACTGGTGACGATGATCTCTGGTGACGGTGAACTGAGGTGATCGGTCTACTTGTTGCCTTATTACGGCATAAAAAACCTAGGTTAGACCCTGAACTGGCCATTTGTATATAAAAAAGTCCACGCCACAATTTCCAGAGTTCCAACTTGGACAAACAATAATTTAAAAAACTTACAAACCCTTAAAATATTCAAAAGTCTGCCTTTCAGCAACTTACATACAAAAAAAACAAAATACCAAAATCTAGACAGTTTATTGACACGTGTTTTCCTCCCGAATTATCTATTTAGAATCTAGAGTATTTATCATATTTCATTCGTCAAAATGTAAGTCAAAAATGTCAAAATATTTACTTCACGTAAGGAACTTATAACTCACTTTACCGAAGGTCAAAATTGATTATTGTGCGAATTGCTTGTAGCAGCTCAAAATGTGAAAGTACAAGTCTCGAGGTCCCAGGTATGATATTTTTTCTAATCAACTTGTTAAACACTAATATTAACCTGTATACGGAACACTACACTACGTTCACTACAACATCGTGTTCCCCACACCTTGTTTTATTGTATCCTAATCTATTTATCTATTTACGATCACAAATCGTCAAAATAAAGAAGTATCTGATTGCCGCGAGTAATTACGGTTTTATTGTCTTTTTCCAGAGTCGGCGGCGCCTGTGATTAAGGCGGTAGAAACAAATTATACTAGTTTACGACCAACACTTGGGTAGGGTAAACCACGGCGATGCCACCTCGTATCGAACGTAATATGGATATTTAAAATCGATTATTTACTAGAACAAATCTCGATGGAATGGTGAATAACAAAAATAACAATTTTTCAACATATGAAGTCCGATATATATATTTATCGTAACAATTTTGGCAATTTTCCTCCAATTCCATGCCATCAGACCATGTAGTGGTAAGAGGCGATAGAATGCGGCTAATCGGTAAAGTTTCGAGTAAGGATACTCTCAATATCATTAAAAAGCCATTACTGTTACTACTAGTGTTGTTGTCTTTGTAGGCTATCGTTTATTTATATAAAGAAACGCACCAAAAATCCACAGGAGTGCACTAATAATATTGTAAGCAGACTTGGTACGCCCTAAAATATAAACAAATAAATTGCAATTGTATAGTAACCGCAAGCAATTCCAATAAAGATATCATCTCAAGTAAATTACGTTCATGTAGGTTTAATGGCAGTTGAGTTAAGTGATTCGGTTTACGTAACTCTGTTAACTGAACTACTGGGAACAGTGAACCTGAATGAATGTATTGAATGAACGATTACTGAATAGGAGACCGGAAAATCTACGTTGTGATTAAAAAAAGAAGCATTTAATCATCTTCTTTAAGAAATAAGTTTAAGTAGAGAAGAGATTAGAGGACAGGAGAATAGAGTAAAGGAGTTATATGTATTATGAGCTAATACATATTATGATTAAAAAGCTTCTAAAGGCGCTTCAATATCACGTTACGTTAAGTGGATATCATGATATCATCTTGTTCAAGATAAAGATTGCATGTCTCAAGTATCACCTACTTAATACGGAATAACCTATAAATACTAATACATTTGCAGAAATAGTAACAGTAAGCAAAATAGTCATCGGATTCTCGTGAGTTTGTAATTTCCTAACAAACAGCCTATTTATGAGTCATTTTTTTTTAAATTGTTACACTATAAACATTTTGTCAAAACAAGTAAGTAAGGCTTCTAAAAGGTTGAACTATTCGTTGAGATCATTTTAATAAACTCAAATCTAATAAAGCATCGATCAAAACCCCTTACAAACGAAAAATAAATTAAACAAAATTAGATCAGTTTGTTACTTGATCAGTCAGTTTTGGAGCTACGACTTCACGGACAGACAAACAGATATATGAATAAGAATAAGCACAAACAGATTGATGTATATAGTACACACTCGACTAACAACAGCTTACTTTTTACATCGATGTTTAAAAATATTTTCAAACAATTAAAGAAAAATAAATAAACCTAATATCACTGAAAATATACGAGTACATTGTGATCGACTTTTGCTTAGGTGATCAGCAATCAATGAACAATCTTAATTGCGAATTGAGCTTTTCAAGACGCAATTGCTTTAACGCTTCATTACTCATCTCGTTAGTGGTGAAATATCTATCATAGCTTTCAATTTTATGATGTCAATATTACCCACGCCAAGTCTTAAACCTAAATTAATTTCCTCACGATCGTAATAGTTAATTAATTCTGACCGAAAATCGCTTTCTTAATCGAGACCGTTTAAGCATGTTTAAGCAATATGATCGATTCGACAGTTCGATCGATCGAACATTATTCGGTGTTCGTTTGATAGATTAGCTTAATTGATCTGATCGGGCGAGTGTGGAACCTTACGAGCGAAATGGTGGTCACGATTGGCGCTATCAAGATTTCGGTGTTATTATTTAATTGCTCGATTTCTCTTGCGAATCTAATTTTGATTTGAGTTCTATCTTTTTTATGACCTTTGCCGACATGTACAATAAACATAACCAGTACTATATTTCACCTCCATTTGAAGTGGCGAACTTGTATGTGCTACTGTATTCTATTTCTCTACTAGGTTGTGTTGTTTTCTTGAACCTCTAATATAACCTCTTATATGTTTTATCTTTCGTTAACAAATAACAGTAGTTCAAAAAGTAATATACAATCTAAATCACAAAAAACGTATACGGTAATAAAAAATATTGAAAATGAATTCTTAGGCACCTGTAGCTAATATTTTATTCACACGACGGAAATTCTCAATCATCACTTACCGGTTATAACATTTTGTTTGTGAAATTTCCGCGGTAAAAATAAATATAAGCTTCAGCGATTTCTGACTCCATTTCAGAATTCTACTACAATCTTATCCAGTTCTACAACTTGTAACTTCTGTTTACTGTAGGTTTGCTGTCTTCCTTAAGTCTGCTAATGAATGACTAACAGGTTCAGGCTCCGTTAAGTTAGCGTGATGTTATGTAATGTTAATTTTGCACTTGAAACCACCCGTCCGTCTATTTGTCACTTTGTTGTGATCTTGGATTTGCATTTAAACGGCCTGTGGGCTTTGCGTAGGATGATCCTGTCTAAGCCTTGTTATCTCTATTTGCTCATATAGATGTAGTTTGCGGAGTAACATTGAGTGGACATTTTGCATTACAATTTGCAGCTATAGCAACTTTATATTTATTATCTGAGGCGCTTAGATTATGATCTTCAGTGTACACTGTTGCACATGTAATAATTAGATACTATTTGAGTAATAAGTATAATGTTAAAACTTGTAATGGGAATACAACATAATCTTGTTTTACTCTGCCGCAAATTATACCTTTATACAGTTTGTTATATTCGTATTGTAAAGCCTTATTCATAATATATATTATGTTTCTCTACTTCTACGATGTCATAAAAGAGTCATCACTCACTTTCCTGGTGTATGTTTTCATGTATTAGGAGTCGCAATAAAGTACATAATAACACATGCAGAAATATGTACGAGTTTCGTCTGTCAGATAAAACTGTCCTAAATCGAGAATCAGCCCACAGTTCTGTAGACAGATTCATTATGTTCATCACAACCAAAACCAGTGGTCTTCAAAGTATGATAAATTTGTAAACGGCTTTCTTTTATGGTGTGCATTGAAAAAAAATTTGAGATCTCTTTTCCCATAATATTATGGTTGAATTTTTGTATGAATACTAAAATAATTTTATATAATAAAGCCTGCTTATAGAATACTTACTGTCCACCATGACTACAATTTTCAATTATGAAAACAAGAGAGATAGACGGAATACTCTTCTCTTGGAAATCCAAAATTACCGCAGACGAAGTCGCTATATATTCATTCATTAATAGTATGGCTATAAATTCATTTGTAGCATTCTCCACGACCTTTAACCGACAAGGCAGATACATCTGTTGTAATTATAAAGATCTTTTGCGGGATGTCTAGAGATTTGTTTATAATTAATTACATGATTGGGACGTTTGATATACATATGATAGTACTGCGTTTATTCTTCTGTAGTAATTTAAGCATTCAGCTCTTATTTCTATCTTCTACATTCTTAAGTCTATTTTGTACATGATGAATGATTTAAAATATCTACAAAATGTTGAAATTAAAAATGAAATGTAAATTTGGTTCAAAAATACCAGGAAAATTATGTAAATCTTCATAATGCCTGTTGAATCCGCTGAAAACGTTTCAAGAAAGCAGGACAAAATGTACCTCGTTTTTCATTCCGTTTGGATACTTCTATTTATCTATTTCTTATATGAAGTCTTTTTTTAATATCGTTTATTAATTTGCATCACCTCACCATGCTATCTTTAAATGTCGATAGTTAGTAATAATAATTTACCAAATACTTGCGAAATCGAATCCTATTGATATTCGCCATAAAGACAGATGTTGTCAGTAGAAACATAATCCAACAATGAACATATCATTCCAGTGACAGATAAAATCTAAATAACATAAAGCTACTGACTGAGGCATTCGAATCAAAATCAGGCTATTCCATCTCCTTACGATAACAGCAATTAACCCCTGTAGTGCAGCTTCCTGCAGCGAAGATCAGGACTGCCACAATACACGGCTAAATTACCGATAGAGGCGCTGATAGGAAAGCCAGTTGTGAAATGAACACGTAACTCTTATCGGGATCGGTCTAAAACATTTCTGTTTGACCTTCCGGGAAGAAAGCGCTGTTAGCCAACCCAAGGTACGTAGCTGAATATGAATATTGTTATGAAAATGCAGTAATCTGATGCTGGTAAGGTATTGCTTATGGGATACTGAAATAGATATGCGCAGTAAAGTAGGTCAGAGGACATTAATATAATTTAGGAAGAAACATTGAATTATTTACTTAGAGGGTAACTTCGTCTTTAATGTAGGTATAGACTTCGAATAAGCTTTTTGTATTCTTATTTGTTTTATTTTTTTATTTAACTTATGTGTGCATAGAAGTAAACATAAGAAATAATTTCTGAAGCAAATTAAAAGCGGGTTACTAAGTAATAATATCATTATGTATAGTATCATTTGTAAAGCATGAATTATAAGTTCATAAATTGTATTCTTCTTGTAGCTAGATAACCTAAGACAATTAATAAATTATTTTATCGTCTTTGAAATTTCTTTATATATGAAATTATTCTTTTCGTGTCTATGTTACTAAACTCTTGAACGGTTGGAATGATTGTAATGAATTGTTTTGTGTATATTTAACTAAATTCAAACAGGTTTTAGATTCATAGTTCGATATGATAGAAAATATTTTTATGTTGCAGTTAACGTCAACCAAATCTGCTAAAATTGAAAAGCGAAGCTGTGCTTTTTTGTCACCCTACCTTTTAAAAAAATAGCAGTGCCATTCTTTGACGCATACATTTAACTAAACAAAGTCTATATGAGATAACAGAACAGGAACGTATTGTTCTCACTAATGCAATATGTTTAATATTCAATAAATCTGAGGTCAACGAAGGCATTCTGTGGTTTTGATACATTCGACTCGCTCACCCGCAGCTACCTACTAAGAGTACTTTACGAGGTCTCAAACACCCGAACATGCTTTTGCCGAAGTATCGGAGCTTAGAATAATCAAAGAATGGACCTCCCAAAGAACGGTGAATGAATTGCACGAATGGGGCTCCTTTTAGCGTTTTGGGATACAGTACTTTTAGGGTGTGAAAGTTGCGGCGCTACCATGACACATAATTCATTCATCGTTCCGAGGATCATTATTTGCTCACGCCTTTTATCGAATGCACAATAGAAGTGACTACAACACCAAAACCCTAACACATCATGTAGGTATATTCGTTATTGTAATTAATTAATATCTTCATAAATATAATTCTTCTTCTGTTCTGTTCTGCTCTTTACTGTGGTGGAAAACTATCATCAAAACCATCATTGTTATTCTGTGCAAACCATTTTTGTGTGTAGTTCATTCTACATGGTAGGCCATTGAAATATATGGTTATTACACACATTAAATCCTAATTTGAGACAAAAAAATAAACAGAAAAAATATAGTTTGCAAGTTTACTTACAATGTTCATCTTGAACCAAGAGATGTAAATAATTTCTAACATGAACATAGCTTTCAAAAGTAAAGGTGCGTGAGATTCGAACCCGGGTTCTTGGAAGGGCGGTAGACGATTGCGCCATACGTCGTGATTCGCCGGTCGTAGTTATGAAATAATCATTGCTTACGTTTTATAAGGCGTGATTAAAATCCAATGAATGTGACTTAGGCAAGGAAATATCTTTCCCTACGATTCAAGATAATTTATCGGTTGATTAGGTATTTCAACAATTTGACTAAGCCCCAAAATTCCTTGTCTCAACTCGAACGCGGTAGTCTTAAGGTGAATTTGCAGAAGACACTATAAAGAGATGAACGATAGGCGATCAAAAATTAATTAAATATAATTTTCTAATTCAAAAATTAAGTAAATCGAATGCAAATGAATACCGTGTAGTGGTGAAGTATTAACATATATTATGTAATCAGAGACAGCAAACCAACATAAAAATAAACATACTTCAGGTATATCTATTTTTTCTTAGTATCAAAAGAGAATTTATTATAGTATAAATAAAAAAATATCAACCAGATATCTTTATTGTGCAATAACAAATTAAATCGTAAAATAATCATCAAGATACAGAATTTTATATTTATGCTAAACAATTAAGTTTATCCAAAAATTTTGATATTAAGGTCAAAGAATTAAATGCAAAATTTACGAATCCGTTTCTTAATTTTCTTATTTTTATTCGTTTTTATACAAGAAGTCTAGCAAACACTTCAACTAAACAGCAAATGAAGTAATTGGTTTAAATCAAATTTTTAGATTATCTATATAAACGAATATAATTCGCGATAGCTAATCGGCGACGGTGATAAAAGTCATGAATGCATGACGGTGTTAAGGATTTGTTCAAAATTACGAAGTTAGCTGGCATTTCACGATCTTTGTTCTGTCAAGCCTCTCTGACAATGGAGATTTGCAGATGTTTAATGCTAATTTGCCCGTAACAATTTGAGATAAGCCCCACATGTCATTTGGCTTCATTCTACTTGGAAAAGTTCCAAGTACTGCTAACCTGGTGTTTAATAGAGGAAGCGTTACTTGAGTATTGTATTGCGAAATGCTAAGAAAGTGTTGTTGTGTAGTGGTATATTGTGTTTTTGCTGACTGTAGTCAACTATTTCATTTATGGTATGCTTGGTACTGGCTATGGTATATCTACTTATTGTATACTTTCTATGGTATGCTATGAAGGAATCAGGAAAATTAGTGGCAAATTAAAAACTTGCATGCGTTTGTTACGGAGGTTTAATAGCAAAGGACAGTACATAGACGAATGAACACAGGTAATATATACAGATTGCATAGAGGTAAAACAATAAGTATATAAATAAACAATTATAATTTAATGTTTCCAACACTTGGTTCTGCGAATTTAATGCTTGTACTTCTTTCGATATAATCGTTACTGTTCTGATCGGGAATGAGTATCTTTCTAAGGCATTCCCCGGAAGGTGTGACATGGGATGCTTTATGAATGGATAAAAAGAGTTCTCCTTCAGAATCAGGGTTGTTTTACGAGTCCTCGGCATCTGTGAACATTTATCCTAAGACCCGTTATTATTTTCAGCAGACATTCTAACTTTAAATCTCAGCTTGATTTTGATGGAGAATTTTTTGGAACATAATTACATGGGAAGGTGTTGTGCTGTTCGTCGGATACAAGATCTTTTGTTTAACTAAAACCACTACCACGACGATTTCCTGCGCTTAAGCTTGTCACGAGGACTTAACTACTGAACGTAGTATAACTTTGTTGTTTATTTACGACTAGAAACCGCTTTGTAACGGGAATCTTACGGCTAAACCACTTAACCACATTCGAGAAAATATTGTTTTAAATTGTCATATAATTTTTTTCCAAATCATTTGAAATAAAACAAATATTAAATGATATTTCAAACTTCCTATATTATCATTGTAGACCAGCTTTAACTAGTAATTATTTTTTGACTTAAGTTAATACAAAACACCTAATTTCGATACAAAAGTTTGCTAAATGAACTCATAGTTTATTATACTGTAAAAATAGATATATGAAAGTGAAGTAACTTTTAAAATTTGAAGCTTTTGTCGTGGTCAATGCAAAAATAGTCGTATTTACAAGAGACGCCCTGGTGGCACACGATGGGAATCTGTGAATGAGGTGTATGGGACTTACACTTCGTATTCAAATTATTAATCTCGTGCGATATTATAGTTAGGTATTTGAAAATGAGGCACGTATCTTACTGAGAAATCTGTCTTGGCTTAAGCCTAATAGTCTGAAGACCTTTCTTTTCTTCATTGCCTTTACTATTACGGAAATTTTCGGCCATTTACCATAATGCTCTATGCCTGTTGATTGAAAACATAACAAGCAACCATTTTCAACTGAGATTCAGTTTAGTAGCAATGTTCAAGACTAAACATCTGCCTTACAATAAGGTCTATATTTGCATACAAAGTATTTTACTTAACAGAAATAATTTTATTGATAAAAAAACTGAACTGACTGACAACTGACAACCTTATGAACTTTATAAGCAGTGACATGTAAGTAGGACGATGCCAACAATGCAAGGAAATGTCCAACAACGGGAGACGGTAAACAATAACACTATCTGGAGCTAAATATTGGTCGAAGTACGCTTGTTTCCGTATCTGTACTGTCTTATACGCTGACTTAGCTTTCGTGTGAGGAAAAATGGTTCTTTGCTGATATTCCAGTAGGTTGATTAAGATCGAAATTCTTAATTTAAAAGTATATTTGCAATCGATTTACAGGTATTAGGACTCTCCGGGATAACACCTTTATAGGTATTTTCCCAGTACCCGATTTCGACCATAATCATGATTGAAGCTTGGAGAAAATCATGCGTTTGCATGCAATAGTTCAATATAAATAAAAACACAAACATATTTGTTTATGGTATAATTCACATGAACACACAAGAAAATTCATCACAATCGGTATTACAGGTAAGTAACAGTAAATTTGTGACAGGTTGAGTCGCTACTATTCGATTTAATCTCGAAGGTACCTACTCGCCTATGGTATTTAATCTTAACAATCTGGCTAGATGTCGCCACTATTTTAGAATCGAAAGATAACTAGTTACGAAAATCATTTGCAGTGTCAGAAGCTTGCAACTTCGCTTCGTTCTTGACCAATATGGCGTAGATTATTCATTTGTTGTCGACCCGTAAATAGTTCAGTATTGAGCACGAGTCTCTCCTCACTAAGGACGTCTAGAGCATACTCTACCACGCTGCTCCATTGCGGGTTGGTGGAGGGGTTAGTGGCCCAATCGGAAGTTTTTAAGCCGCCTGAAGGCCTCCAACATGGCTTAACGACTGTTGCTTACCATATCAACCGGAACCGACGACTTAACGTGCCCTCTGAAGCACAGAAAAGCTCGAGATTTTTTTTGCCACCACCATCCAGGTACCGACCATGCCAGCAGTTGTTAAATTCCGTCGAACGCTCAGGATCGACGCGAGTCGCTATCTTATAAGCGCTTCATTGGCATTTGTTGCTGTTCCAAATTTGCGGTCACCTACAAGTTTATAAGCTAGATTGACGATTGACATACAAAAGGAGAAAAACTGTCATAATTAAAAAATGGTTTCATTCAGTTGAATGTAGGCTACAAATAATACAAACCGATTAAATAAATCTTACACAAGGTGTTGCTCTCAAATCTCAGATTGTCACTTTATGAACTCTCACAGTCACACCTTAAACAGTTCCAGTTTTAATTGCCGAGGAGCAGTAGTTCGAAGGGAATCGCCTATGTCGTCGGGTTCCCACGCTAATATTCAGACAATGTATGTTTACTTAAACGTTAGAACCACAACGTTGTCACGCAGCCACCGTTCAACTTGTTTGTCACTGTATTTGTCACGTGAATACAACTATACTCCACTAAAACTAAAACGACTTTTGACTAACGCGTCATCATTCCAAATGATACTTTATGTTATGATAGCAGGGTTTTGTTTCCAGTGATAAAGTATGATTCGTTTTATAGATACAAGCGTGTAAATTACTGCGGTTTAGGGTTGACAATGATGAATAATGCCGTGGTCCCGGCCGGTTGTTGAACATAAGTTGTGCTCTCGTTGAGTGCCGATTTGTATCTTGTAAGTGATCATAACCTGGTATTATTAAGTATTTCCATGTTTAAGTAGGCCATGCTTGTGGACCTTTGTGTTACCCTATATGTAAACTGAATGACCCGGCAAACGTTTTGCCATATAAATTATGTTTGGGGAATTTCTAGTGTAGCAAAAAATTACCAAGAAAAAAATAGGGGTTTTTGATAGAAAGGTGAAAGTCTATGGTTGTATAAATTTTTAATGTCACATTATAAAACGTGAATAACCCATTTCACTTAGCTATGAAAAATACATAATAGCCGATTGTCAGACTGACTATGCATATAAAATTTCATAAGAATCGGTAATGCCGTATCGTAGGAGTATAGTAACTAACATTGTGATACGAGAACTTTACAAATAAGATATATTTTTTATACAACTAGCCAATAAAATAGCAGCCGAGCTGCCTAATGGTAAGTAGTCAGTCGTCCATAAACCAGTAGCCAAGATCGGTTATATCAACGATGCGTTACCCCCAAAAAAGTAAAGTATGAAAATAACGACTCTGAAACTGTCAAACGGATTACGAAGTGGTTTGGCGGTTGAAGGAATAACATGTTGACACTTAAGAGATCTAAATAATAAATATATTATACTATAAACGCGATTGAACTTCGTAAACTTAACTTGCCATTTGTGACTTAAAACATGAGCGTATCATTTTATTTAAATTCAAGTACATATATAGAAACAACCGGACAATCTTCACAAACTGGTTGTAGTGTGCAAAGTAGACGGCAGAAGACCCAGAGGCCGATCACATACCCAATGGTCTGACGCTATAAAGGAGATTATAGGCATCACAGAACCTCTACGATCTCATTCTCCAGATCCTTTTTGCCACGCACCTGCAAATTGTGGAATGGACTTCCTTCTGAGGTATTCCCGGCACGCTATGACATGGGGTTCTTCAAAAATGGTGTAGAAAGAGCTCTCCTTCAGGGCCGGCGTTGCATTGGTGACTCCTCTGGTGTTGCTGGTGTCCATAGGCGACGGTGACCATCAGGTGGCCCGTTTGCTTCTACGTCGTCCATCATATGTATAAAAAAAACACAGTTACCGAAGTTTTGCGGCAAGCAGAAGACTGGATGGCATGGAAGAAGCTCGACAGCTCCCCCACTGAGGCTTACCAACACGGGCACGACCTTCGGTAATGAAGAAAACGACGAAGAAGAAGAAAACAATAATTTTCTTTGTATAAATAAAGATCAACATTAAATTTTTCATTCATGTTTGTATCACGCGTGTTGTATGACAATTCCTTGAATTCGTCGGTAAGAAAATCCGTTCGGTAGATTTTATTATTAATGCTTTCACACAGACAGACATGTATAGATACATTTAATATTATAAGCTAACTAAATATTTTAATATTAATTAATAATATTTTACAATTATTGAACTATTGAATAAATAAATAACAGTTAGTAGTTATAAAATTAGAAAACGTCCCATAAAAATATCGTTAATTTTCATTCCGGAAAAAAGTGAATAGTGAAAAACAAGTTAAATAAATAAATTCATATTATGAGTGTAATAAAACGTCACATGCATACTAAAGTTAGTTTAATTCGATTTTAAATATGCAACAATATCGATTGAGTGGGTAATTAATGTTTTATGGGAAAGGGTTAGTCTGTTTGGTATCGGGTTTCGTCTGCTAGCGGTGTGAGCTTCATACGTCATAATTCGGAACGATGCTTAGGAATAGATTCCACTAGACACGTGTATAAGAATTATTAGCCGTCATTTCAGAATACAGGGTTTTTATAATATAAAACAACTACTCGATAGTAACATTACATTCCCTTTAAAAGATTAACATGCTTCACATATTTATCACAGTAATTATACAAAAACTATGTAATCGGTACTTACATGCCCAAAAATAAAAATGAAAACCGCTGCATTGGTTATGTTTTTCCAGTGACACTGATTTTTTCACGACTTTTGACAACTCTGTCAACTACACCTCGAACCCGACTCTTGCCGAACTGTTGCCGAACCGAATCAGTCTTACTGTACTGTCAATAGCCCGTCTGTATTTACCGGATACAAACTAACAATGAAATAGGAAAAGAATAAACAAAAAATGTAAGCAATAAAAGTGTACATAAAATCCTTGTTGTTAAAATTTCTTGTACACTAATCGCCGGTTTCTGAAAGGCTGATCAAAGAAAAATTAATTAATAAACTGTTAAACGTCAGTTGTGACATTTGATTTGAATAACTGATAAGTTAACAGAGCTGTTAAATTTTACTCCTAATCGTTGTCAAATGCGATTTTGTTTTCTGATTTATTATTGTCTAATCAATGTTTCAGAAACTCGAATGGGTTTGACAGAGCTTTTAAGTTAACATGGCTGTTAGTTCAACAAGATTTTAATAGGCCTTTCAAAATCCGGCGGTAAGATTGTCGGAAAGATATTTTATATATAACATGTAGTTATTCCACATAAAAATAGTGGGCACATTCTATCATAAATAATCAGTTTTTAGAACGACTTTGCATAGAATAGAAAGAATAATACCTTTGAATTGTCATAACGACAATTGTTTTTAAAACAAACAAACTCACAATTTTAGTAATATAGATTAGAATGCTACGAAGCTAATCATTACGTTCCAACAATTTTAAACAATAAGACAAATTGCATTTACTTAGAAAAGCGTAATTGCATGTAAAGGAAGTTACGAGCTGATAGTAAAACAATCAGCGGAATGCATTCTTTGAAGCCAATCGTCACTACGTGGCGATAAACCACGTTATTGGTTCTGAAGAATCCAGAGGTACAAAGAATTGTTTATCGTACGGGCGAAAACATCTTAGATGTTTACCCATAAAACAACAATACTTTTTAGATTGCCTTTGACTCCACGTTCTATGTAGAATACCAAGATTCTAAGGGTCAGTATATATCAAACATTTACACGCTTCCTTTTCATACATAGGTACATATATTATATCTAAGTAGATATGGCGTCAAGCTAATAATGGCCCACAGGATACAGGTATCATTATCATTTTGAGAAGCTATAGATACCCCATACTTTACCAAGCTACTCCAATATGGGTTTGCGGAGGGGTTAAGTGGCCATCCCAAGTTTCGGATGTTTTTACGCCCCTCGAAGGCCTCCAACGTGCTTTAACGACCGATAGCTACGATAACAATAGGAACGGATAGCTTAACGTGCCCTCTGATGCACAGCAACGCTCAAGAATTTTTTGCCACTAACCATCATCCATCCAGGTACCGACCGCACCTGCAGTTGCTTAACTCTGTTGATTGCATAGGATCAGGGCAAGCCGCAGAGCTAAGAGCGCTTCAGATGGATAGATATATAGATAGACAGATAATAGCTACACAAAATCATGTTCTTATTAATAAGTTACAATTAAAAAAAGCTTTTAAGTTGATTGCCAATAGCTTGTTCGTATTGAAAACATTTCCTATAGCCTGTTAGACTCACGAAGTAATATTGCCCAAGGCAGTGATAAAATTAGCACCAACTTGTTAATTATTACTAGTACCGTTTCCCAAACAGTCCAGATTCTTAAAATTGCAGACTCAAAATACCAAATGTCACTATAAATAAGAATCAATATTGCCGAATGGAATGCAATTATCAAGCCAGGAGGCGATTCAGACAACCTGAAGGTTGAAGCTAAACACAGAACGGGAAACGATGATGTATTAGGAGTAATTGCTAGCCAATTTACACAATGTCCGCGCCTAATAGAAAATTATGCCAACTCCATAAGATTTAACTCGTAAATTGCCGATAGACGTATCGCCAGCGGCGTCGTAATTGATAATTTATTTGATTTATTAATCCCCGCCCATGATTCGCGCTGTTTTAGATCAATTGGTAATGCTCTTTCCAGTACCTTTTATCGGACTATCTGCAACATCTTGTTTCATTGCGAATAGGAAATGACAGTTCAAGAAGTAGGAGAGTGCGAATTGCAAGTTAATTAGTTACAAATTGTAGATCTTGTTCTAAGAAGAATATAAACAGTGATTCTTATGTGTTTTAAGTTACGTTGCAAATAGCGATTCTTCTTATTCTTCTTATGCGTAGATTAATGACCTTATGGATATCGTAAATGTATTATTCTTTTGTCCGTGTATATTTCACTCACATCCTTTAAAACGTATAAATCGATTTTGATGAAATTTTGTTATGTTTTAGTACTTTTATTGGATTCGAGATTGGTTTGAAATTTTGTTATGTTTAAGTACTTTCAGTGGATACGAAACTGGTTTAGATTCACAATTCGATCCAATAGAAAGTGTTTTTTCTGGTGCAATTTTGCTATAAAAATATAATGTAAGTTTTAAGTTCAGCGTATTAAAATATTTCTTTGTTTTTTAACGAACTAACACAAATAGGTTATTATTAAATTTTAACACATACATAGTAAAAAAATATACCACTAATTAATTGGAATTCATAGCGTACCATAGAAGATAATAGTATACAATATAATAGTGTTAAATACAGTATTAAAAACGCTCATTGCTAATGCCCGTTTGGTGAAGATTGCTAAAGATTTGGGAACGAGTTATTATTGTTATAACCGTGTGCAGACTGTTTCAAAGGCTTTACGCTG
>DWJN01001434.1:0-18044 GCA_018248895.1 Carystus phorcus
TTTCAGAAACTCGAATTGACTTCATAGAACTTTCACGTTAATATGCGTGTTACATGAACGAAATTTTGACAAGCCTTTCAGAATCTGGCGGTATATCTTTACTAATATTTACTTATAATAAACCTATAAGGGGATTAAAAATGAACATAGAATATTTTTGGAAAATTTTAAATAAGTTGTAAGCGATACAGAGCCCTATTTTTTTTTTAATAATTGTCTGCCTGTTTATCTTCTTGTACAGGCATCCACCATAAAAAACTGAACAGATGATAAGACATGTTTTGGTTACATCCCGGGATGTTCCTAGGATTCTCTTCATCCGGAAAATGAATATGTAAAATAAACAAAAAAATAGACAAAAATTCTTCTGCACATTCTGTTAAGAGATTTGAAATTAATGTTTTAATAAATAAATATGTCTCCTAATCCTAAAAAAAAATACCTCAGATATGACTTGTGTTTTTTTTTATAAATGAATAGCATATTTTTAGATTTGCGTATAAAAAGTTTTACCGAAGCGAAATGAGGACGGGTTGCTAGTCCTTAAATAAATCTGATTTATTAATAGTCCTTGCGTTGGTATCAAGGTACCACGCCGCGCAGATATCGAATGAAGGTTAAAGGTGACTTCGATCGTGACATTATAATTACTACGTTCACCAGTCTTAGGTCTTGTTGTTAGGGGAAGGACGTTTTCAATTTCATATCACCCCTTAGCAATACTTCAAGTAACCTAATAATCAATTGAATTACTCGTATTAATAATAGATAAGGAAATAACAAATCGTTAAAATGGTCGTGTTACTGTTTGGTTATGCATTTTACTATCGTCATCGATTGCGGATCATTAAGACACAAAGGTAAGATTGTTTTTGCTTTTGCCGTAAACAGGTTGGCTGTCTCGTGGTCCAGTCGTTGAAGGAACATGAGCTCATTGTTTTGTTGTGATAAATGCAACTGGTCGATTATGTATTTATTGAACGACGTTGTTTATTCAATATGAACTGTAAAGAAAATCATTTCAGTTCAGCGTTCATATAGTTGGACCTTTACGTAATGCCTCTTATTGCCCAAATTTCCGTCAAACAAGTTCAGGCACCATCGCTGTCCCCAAGTCATCACATAAAATACTTTACGTGGTATTCGTGAAAATAGACGTGTTCATTTTTAAAAAACAAACAAAGAAGGCACTTTGTAACTGCCCCCTGAACCTGTAGAAGTGTTTTAAATTTTCTCAATATTTTTGTGCATAGATACCCATTATGCAAATAAACATATACTTGGCTCTTATAAAGACCCTCTCATTATTAAATGTATGCCTGTAAAAAACAAATCGCTACCTAATTCTAAAGGCCCTAGTAAGAATATCGGGATGATTTTTTCATATTATTGCATTGTCATGGAATGGAAAGTTTCAATTAAATGCGACGTTTCAAAATCGGACAAAATGATGTTTAAAGATTCCGTTACATAGAGTGATACGACCGATGCTAATAAAAGCGTATTAAAAAATAAAAAGCGTTTTATAACGGGTGTTTGTAGCAAAAGCTGTAATTATTAACCTTTATTTATGACTTCTTAGAACCATTGTACTTTTTTGCATATATTCGTTTATCGTAATTATAAACTCTACTTTGATATAAAATACTAGCAACCTGTCTTCGCTCCGTTTCGGTAAAAATATGGCTTTTTACTCGAAGAAAAAAAATATTACTATTCAATTATTTTGTTTGTTAAGGAACACAATTCATTTAATGAAAAATATTAACGAAAGCAGTCAAAACAAAATTATACAATGTACAGATTTGACGTCGCTAAAGATTTATAAATAATAATGGATAATACTTATCCATAGCTATTCATTTACCTATTCATATAATTACAAACTCAAGAAAAACCGCTGGAAGCTACCATTACTATGTTGCTAGTGTAAATCTATTTCCAATAGTAAATTATGACATGGCGTACATTTATTACAAAAAAAAATATTTAAATCAATCAAGCCGGTTTGAAGGTAAAAAGACACATTCGTTTGAGCAAATTATCAAATAATACCTCACCCTTAATGAGTGCGGCCAGGCATAGGAACAGACAAAAAGGCAGAAACAGGAACTTAATCAGTATCTTTGTCTCTCCAGCTTATGTAAGATTTATAAAAATTGTGATCATTCAAAAAATTTCAACTAGAAGTTTTAGAAAATTATTACTTTTTACTGCATCCTTCTTATTAGAACTCGTATTTAAAGGCAAAATTTACTTAGCTACAGCTTACAATAAAATACATGATTACCAAAGAACAGAGTGACATGTTTATCAGAATTAAATTGGTCTGCAACTAAAGTTATTAATAGGTGCAGAGAGCTCGTAGGTACGCTTTCTGAACAACAGAGCTATCAACTTATCAGAGAGTATTTAAAGAAGGAACTAACGCCAATCTATTATTAGGAGCTTCAAGGAAGCTTTATCAATATTAATTAAATAGTGTTTTAGATCAATTGAACTATTAGGTCAATGGCTTTTTAATGTTTTAACATTTTGCTCAGTACTGTTTATTTAAGTGTTTAGTTGGCTGACTTTTCCGTTCAGTGTCAAGAACGCAATTAAAAAAGTGTTGGAGGTGAAATAGAATGAACATAATTATATAGCGTAGTAAACAAAGCCAAAACTATTTATGTAAACGACGTTACATTAAATATATGTATATACGTACCGACACAATGAGCAGAAAATGTTTTTATGTAGATTTTGCTATACCTTAATGGCGATGTTTCGCAATTTAGTTCCTTAAAGAATATGAGGTAAGACAGAGGTGAACGAGTAGTGTGTGACAGACCGTTGATTTGAATCCAAACGATTTTTTCTACAATGTTTTTATGAATAGGGATTCACGGTCATATTTTTTGTATCGATTACCACCAAATTTATGCAAACTTCTTAACATATCTGTCTCTACGCCATTAATCCTTTACCGCACACCATCATTTTATTAAGTTGATTGTATTCTGATTTTCGTGTTCATATTCTAAGCTACTATGAAACAATTAAACGCATTCATACAATGGCTACATAAAAGATGTAAGAACAAAACGAATTGCCGCTGCACCACCATATATATTTAAATGGCAACACTGTGTACTATTATTGGGCATGGCCATTTCAGTTCATCATTCATACCTATTAACTATTTCAACCAATGTAGGCGTTTGGTGTCGAACTACTGCGGAATCGTAGAGTATTTTTCTATGTAAACCGACAAACTAACATACAAGCCATGCAATGGTAGGTAGTCATCGCCGTCCAGTCCATCGACACCAGCAACTCAGAACGTTTTACACAGAAAAATGTTATTTCCTTCACAATTAATGCGCCATGCGCGTAATGCAACGTTGTGATAATATTATACATATTTTAGTATTGTATGATTCGAATGTGATCGAAACAAAAATGGAGATTATCTATACAAAAGTAGACTTAGTCATAACCAGAGATAGGCAATGAGTAATTACCTATATCCTCTTTGCGAGCCAATTTTTTTTTTGTTTGCTAGTTTTAGACAATTTACATCAGCTGACTAGCCCACTCATTTACATGAAAAAAATATTCGAAAGACAAAGAAAATTTATTTCTCAAAACTCTATTATTGACTTTAGTCGAAATGAGATTGTGCGAGAACACTTGAATAAATTAAGTCTGCTTATTATCAAGTTATTCATAGTGCGAAACTATTTGTGATATGTATGTGTGTAACATACTTTGAATATGGACTTTGAAGTCACACTTTATTCAATGCAAACAAATTACTGATTTACGCCAAATGTTTTAATGACTTTTTCTTGTCAATAAACGATTAAATTCTTCAGTTTAAGGTATATATTTATAAGATTTACCTATTCACGCAGTCACGGAAAATAGATTATACTACTCAATACTTTTGACTACCTCAATATCCATTAAAGAACTTAATTAAATTAAAAAGCCATTATTGTTCTACACAGTGATGGTGCACATGAAGTTATGTTGGCTGAGAATGGGAAGCCGAAGATCACGACTAGTAAGGACGCCAGGACACGAGAAGAGTATGAGGAACTCCAGAACTTCCTCCGCAGCATCAGCTCCACCGCCACTCTTCCGCCTTACGTGAAGGGAGAAACATATTCGTCAACACGCGGAGTATTTAATCAGGTATAGTTCTAAAATGCTATAAAAGCTCTGAGTAAATCCAGTGAATAGTCCTATCGCTTTTGTTTATTCAGACTGATCGACTTAGATTCATTGTCCGGAGAGCGCCGCTTCATAAATACGTAATCATCATTGTGCCTTTGAGATACACGTACTTAATGGATGAAAACTATGGGACGTAACAGATCAGATCTCATGTCTCCTGCCCTACACCGAGTGGTACTCCAGGGCACATCGCCTTTGGTTTTTTTTACCAAAATGGCGGAACGATCTATGAATTTTATTCAGAACGTACGCTTGTTGTCGTAATATGTAGGTATAGTCCGCAAGGCTGCATGACATGACACAACATGAACGACATATCCGAGAAGTCTATGACTTCGTGGACTACAAACCTTAATACTTAACCTATTACTTAATCAATTTCATACGATCGACAGTTATCTAACAGTTGTTTGACATGCCATATCAGAAGTTCTCTTCCGTCATAAATGGAACCTTTCACTAACCAGCACTTGAGCAGTATGCTCAATTATTCTCCAGGCATACTCAATTACGAAGATAGGCGTTCTCTTCAGGGGACAGTAACACTGAAACAATGTCCAATCTATTAATTCACGCTAAGATAAATGTTTATTTGCCTTCATAGAGACGCTTACCACGCATCAATATTTCAAGGTTAGGGTAGTTTCGTCGTAAGTATCATAGATTCGGCTTTGTTTATCTTCTACATATGAAGTATATATTTATCATTAGCTAAATATTAATACAAATAAAACTTCATATTATATTTATGTTCAGTAAATCTATACTAATAATAAAACTGTAACAGGGTCAAACCAGAACATTAAATATTGTTTTAAATTGTAATCTAGATAGACTTTGTTATCTGTTAAGAATATAACATATCTTTTGGAGTATGTGTCATACTTTTATAAAAACGTCTGACTAAAATAATTATCTCGTGTGAGGGTTTTTACTATCTTTAAATAAGTGGGAGGAAAGCAAGGCCACTGTAGTTTATTAAAATAATTGATGACTAAATGAAACTTCAACAAATTACAAAATGAAATTTATAATGAAATGTCGCGGTTTAATTTAAAATCAACAGATATTCCGCGAATGCTAAGTTGAATGATTCGGACCGGAAATTGAGTTAACATTACAAAAGCAAACACGCCTATGATCAGTAGACTTTTTTATAACATGTCGATCGTTTTTGTCGCTATTTGCTATCTACAACTCGCCCACTAATACTAGATAATAATTAATAAATAAAAGTTGAGACACAATCACTTTAATCTTGATACCATTTAATTAAAAGCTTGAAATAGAAATTCCATTAAATTATTAAAATATAAAAAATCATGCAAACATAGCAAGCTTGCCACAACAAAACTTAACGTGGTATATTGTGCCATTTTTTTAGAATCTCAGATATCTTAACGCAAATGATCACTTTCAGTTTGATAGTTTCGTATTTACCAACTAGAATATAAACATAATTTTTTCTCAATAATCCACTCGAATGACACTAGTCAAATTCTACCACCAGACACGTTATTATAAAGGAATTCATAATAACTATACTCACTATGAAATTCGAGCTAGAAAAGATAAGCATTTCCTGTGAAACCGTACACTTGCTGCTTTTAACCGTATTGAAGCGGTTTGGAATGAGAATCCCGAACCGGTAGACCAGAGCGTATTATTGAGACGTCTATAAGTCTTCCTGCTTGATGGCGTATTATCAATATTATTATTGAGTTCTTAACACTATGTAACTTGAAACGAGGCTGCTCCTGCGATTACCCCTCTTCGGCAGTTGCCTCGAACCCGCCGTACAGTGTAAATCTGTCTAAGATTAAACGTAGTATATACATAAACAGACTTTTAATAGGACTTGAGTTATCGACAATACCATCAAAGACTGCTTTGCTAAGCAAAAGCGTATTTGGAATGGCACCAAAACTGTATAATAAAGTTCCCGCATTGCTACGAAACATAGAAAGCATTCAAAAATTTAAACATGAGTTGAAAAAAAATCTAATTAATAAATGTTATAACTCAGTCCATGATTTTTTAGTTGACACCGAATTTTAATTAATAAAATTATGCCTAATTGTAATATTTGTATGCCCAAAAGGATCTAACAGATGTAGTGTACTATTTTTTTATCATTTAACACCTTTACACCTATGTTAATAAATAAAGGAATAACAGTACTACCTGTTTGTTCAGGCCGACAAAATTGCACAGTGATGCTTTTATTGTTGCTGATGTCTATCAGTTCTCAGTTGTGGCTCGTTTGCTCGTTTGTCTGTTATAAACATAAAAAATCACGGGATTCGATCGGCGAAGACTACAAAGTCCATGTTAATATAAAGAGTAACCTAGATTTAGTATTGGAAATTTGGGTTTGGAATAATGAAGCCGAGCATAGTTCATTTACCTTGATGTTCATTCACCTGTAGGTCATTTGCCCGAGTTTCACAAATGTCCGAAAAGATACAATATCGGTTGTGATTGCCAAATATGAAACCTTTACTTTCTTTACCTTTATTTGTCTACAAATAAGTAAACACAAGGCTAATAAATGAAATTATTAGATATCTATGGTGACAAATGGGCCAAATAGCTTCTATACTTTCCATGCATGTGTCCAAGCAAATTCGTCATCAACCATGGAAGCGTTCAAAAAATATTGCCACTTGCTCACAAACATTATTCATAAAGCGCTTATAGCTCGGCGACTCACATCGATCCAAGGCGATCGACAGAGTCAAGCAACTAAGGATGCAGTCAGTGCTTGGATGGATGACCATTAGTAGCAAAAAATGCTTGAACGTTTCCGTGGTTCGGAAGGACGTTACACCGTCGGTGACGGTTATTATTGTAGATAACAATCGTTAAGGCATATCAGAGGTCTCTAGTCAGATCACTGAGGCACGAAAACTTCCAACACTTAGGCTACTAACCCCTCCACCAATTCGCGTTGGAGAGGCTTGGTGGAGCATGATCTAGGCCTCCTAAAAATGATAAGAAGAAACCCGTGCTCTGTAGTGGCCCATTAATAGGTAGACGCCAATTCATAGAAGTGATACAATATTCTACGAAGCCTTCAGAGAAATCATACTAAATTGCTTAGTACAAGTCTACAATCAGCACCGTAGCTAATATTTAATTTCGTAGGCTGAAGATATAAAATCATCATCACATTAAGTATGCTAGTAATAATATCAAATAGCTGCGTTTTTGTTAGACCTACTCTTTGTCAATCGTTACATGATTACGTTACAAGTATTACGATATTAGTTACTCACAAAATTCTAACAGCATCGGACAAAAAATTAAGTAGTTATAGTATGTATGCAAAAAATATATACGAGTAGTTTGCAAAAATGGCTGTCTGTTCAAAATGATTAATTATGAAAATATCGTAGAAAAACTTTATTATACATACCCATTAGCTTAAAGTAGGCTAATTAAAATAACAAAAGCTTTAATCTTTTTTATCCTAATTCAGATTAGACATTCGCGATAACTTGATATGGTAAATAATTTAATGTGAAACTTACCTATGTAGCGTCAACGCCAACCCTGTAGGAACAGGATCACAATATACATATATTTATATATACAAATATATTAGTAAAATGAATAATATTATAATAATAATAATATACAAATATATTAGTAAAATAATAATATTATACAAATATATTAGTAAAATGGTTATATAAGTACGTAACACAGCGTAGTAATATCGTAGCACGTAATATCAGAGGCCGTGGACCAACCACGCCATTTTCTGAGTGCATCCCCTTTTGGTCATGTTGGTACTGCTGTAACTGCAATGGCTATTAAAGTTCGATATTGTTGTATCTATTATTGCATTGATATTGTTGTAGATGTACCAACTATGACGAAATAAATGTTTCTTATTCTTATTCTTATTCTTATAGTAGTATAGTCGACTTATCATCGGTTTCTAAAAGGCTTATGACGACGGCAAGCAAGACCGGAATCACGCTATCGAAGTTTTGTACAATGTTTGCAGATATGAAAGTTCCGAACATCAATAAAAGGAGCTCGGCCGCTTCGCAGGCATGACACCGCCTCTTTCCGGAGATTTCCCTTTGCCAAAGGCTAATAAAATCTTGGTGAACTAACAGGCATGTTGACTTAGAAGCTCTGTCAAATCAATTAGAGTTTCTGAAACGTTAATTATAGAATAATATATCGAAAACAATATCGCATGTGACATACGAGTCGAAGGTAAATTTGAAATCTCTATGATCAATTTTTCAAATTCAGCAACCCACTTGACGTTTGATGATAGATTTCACAGTTCAAAAGTTGATCATCCTTTCTGAAACCGGCGGTTATAGTAAGCGATAGTGTAGTCAGTCAACGAATATTTTTAATTATACCTACCTCTTATAAAAATATAAGTAGATATTGTAATCAAACACCGTCACGAAATTGTCTTCGAAATGAAGGTGTTTATTTCCATAAATTAATTACTATGATTATAATAATCGTACTGCCAGAAATAACAAAACAACAAAGTAATTGTGACTCGTTAGCAAGTTTTTTGTCATCTTAATTATTATTAATGGTCATGCCATGGTTTTCTTATAACAGCATGGGTGTTACCAAGTAGGTATTAGAAATAACAATACGTTACGGAATGTATAGGACGTGCCTATTTAATTCCAGTATGTTTACGCACCTGATTTTTAAGTTCAATACGTACCTGCTATACCTGCCTGTTCTATTAGGTAGGGGTCTGTAGGAGCGAGAATTCACAACATATGACAGACAAGCTGAATTTGAAATAGGAAATTATACTTATACTTTTATATTCGGATTCCAGAGACGCTGCAATATATTCTCAAATCCACTTAAACACACACGAAATTTTTCAACAAAATTAGTCCAACCGTTTAGAAGGAGCTCTGTGGCTAGATACTGATACAAACAGAAAAAAAATAAAGCTACACACTCCATAGCCACACGCTAGGATTCCCTGTGTCCTGGGTGTCATGGACAACACACAGAGACAAAAATATCCACCCAGATCGAGAACCGAAAATTATACTCATCATTAAAATTTCTGCCCCGCTGGGAATCGTACCCAGGGCCCTTCAAACAGCGATCCGGCGCATTACGCCAAGCGGGTAGCCGAAAATTATGTGTACCTATATTTATATTATGTAAAGATATAAAGACCGCGTAAGATTTTTTTTTTAATGATTAGTACACGGTTTTCTTATTGAGTGCGGAGGAGCACAAGAACAGAACTTTTAAGAATTAATTTCTGCATACTGTATGACTCAATGTTTTAAGCAGCATTTCCATTGTTACAGTGCCTTATAACATGTGCGGTGTTAGTATTAGCTGCCGGGGCTGGCCACCCTATTGGCTTCTCTGCAGTAGCATTGCCGCAGCTGCGAAAGGAGAACTCTAGCATGCAAATTGATGATGAAATGGGATCCTGGATTGGTAAGTAATATATATAACGAGTATGATAATTATGATTAAACACGACGAACGACGAAACGTTTGGCGGCTGACTCAAGAAAATCTTCATCATTGTTTCTTTTCATGGCAGATATTTCAATGAAAGTAGCACCTTTGTGAAGATACGCATATCATATAGGTATTGCATTTTTATGAGCATGCTTTAAGGTTCTGAAAAACGCAATAGGTTTAGTGATAAAGTTTTATGTCGCTGAAACTATACGAAGATAAGATTTTTCACGGTCTTAGCAAATACTTGAATATTTACCTGAGTTTACATACACAGATGTTACTATAGCACATTAATCGCGATTACTCTATTTACTTAGTGTAATCAGGTGTTTAATATTTTTCGATTATGTTACAATTTAGATAGATTCTTCAACACTTATTAATTAGTCCTAGAAAAAGATGTCTGTAACAGGAAATGTGTTTAATTTTAGAAAATTATAGTACATACCCATTGATGTATATTAGGTAGATAGGTACTACTCCGCACTATAAATGAACCTGAGAAACCAATCCATTATAATTGTCCATTATTATTATAGGTATCATATTGCGTACTTACGTAAAAACAACTCACTAAATGAAGAGTCACTTCCTTTGGCTAGCTCGTGTCTTGAAGGAGCCTATCATTTGTGGTCATAGTCAATGAACGGTAATACATACCTGTCAGTTATTAGTTAGCTTCACAAATTATGCTGTACGAAATGAAGAACCAATTTTCAAACAAAGGGTAACATGAAGCGAGCAAATTTACAAGATATCCATAATTATTTAACTACAAGACACATGGTTTGCTTGAATGGTTCGTTAAACGAAACGACCGAATAAAATTAAATTTTAAAATAATAAGAATGTTGAAAACAATCTAGAATTTTAACATAAAAGATAACTGAAAATAGAAATTCTGTGAGGGATTCGTTCTGCCTACCTAAGTACCTACTCTTAGTTTGGTTATCTTAAGAATGTTTTTAGTTGATTATATTTCCTATTTAATTAATAATATGGGACCTACACCGTTTTTTTAGTTTCCTCACAGTAGTTACTTTCTATAGGATTATAAATAAGTATTC
The DNA here is from genome assembly GCA_018248895.1 of Carystus phorcus. Taxonomy (NCBI): domain Eukaryota; kingdom Metazoa; phylum Arthropoda; class Insecta; order Lepidoptera; family Hesperiidae; genus Carystus; species Carystus phorcus. The sequence goes on from DWJN01001434.1 coordinate 10,785, forward strand.
TGAACAGTGTCACTGAATGTTTCTTAAATTCGGATTAAAGATTAGAACTATATTACAACTTTATCTCATGACGAAATATACGATGAGAAGGAAGTCTGTCTGCTATACTAGTTTTTGATACATTGAATTAAAACAATATGAGTTTATATTATGTTTATTAAATTATTAAAAATGTTGAATGATACATTTGAAGGGGTCTTTTAAAATCTTTTAACTCGACATTGTTTAACTTAGCGATGGTTTCCAGCCAGCATCCACTCTGCAGCAACGCCGCTCGGTTCCATAATATCAGGCCCTGTGATGGAAGCCATAGGGCGAAAACGGACACTCCAAGCTTCCACACTACCTCTTGTTCTTGGCTGGATCCTCATAGGCACAGCCACTCACCACGCCTTGCTATTGCTCGGAAGAATTGTATGTGGATTCGCGGTTGGCATCATGGCAGCTCCGTCACAGGTACTATAAAGACACAAGTAATTGACGCATTACATGGCACGACTCTATCTTCCTTTATTATGAGACACGCGACGGCTTACCATGCCACCTAAAGTACGAAAACACTCATGATTTCTTTTTTACTAACAGTAACATATAATTTACAATTTACGATGGATAATCTATCGCTTATAATGACCACAAGCGTATGACAAGAATCTAAGGAAATTGACCTGCCCACTAAATTATAGATAATATAAGTTTCTTATTGAAACGAGAGCGTGTTACGACGTAAAGCATTTTTATTTTACATACGAACCTAGCTTTTACAGTACCACAAAATAGTTACACATGCATATTTACAATTTGTTGGATGTTCCAGGTATACTTAGGCGAAATATCTGAACCAAGATTGAGAGGATTACTAATAGGCACGCCATTTGTGGCTTACTCCCTCGGAGTGCTATACGTATACGCTCTTGGCGGAGCAATGCAATGGAGATCAGTGGCACATCTCTGTATCGTGCTGCCCGTCCTGGCATTCGCGTGCTTATGCTTTTCACCCGAGAGCCCAACTTGGCTTGCAAGACGAGGACGCTTTCACGACGCTATGGCAGCTATTTCAAGACTTCGAGGAGATTCTGACACGGTATGTGAGACTTTAACTTAGGTGTGCTAGATATATCTTACACAACAATTTATTGCAGAACACGTTTGTAATCACTTAGATGTTAAGTTTGGGTTGAGCATAATTAAGATGGCAGAATCACATGACGTAAAATACAAGGACATACATACATACTCCTTATTTGTAAACTCATACTCTACATTCAGTGCGCAAAAGTAAGTTACGAGCAAGAGATGAAGATTTATACCTAATAGTAATGGATACCTATATATATATCTATTTGCTAATTAGTGAGCGCGACTCCACGAAATTATGAAACTTCCAAGAGGACACTTCCCGTTTAAATTTGAAGTAATAGATCTAATGTAATGAACCGATGTTTAATTTTATGCTACTAGGTTTACTGAATTAGGCTGTATATTGTCTGACAGTCAGTCACCGTCAGCATTTTATGTAAATTAGGATATCAATAAGGAATTATGCTACGCAATATTCGTAGTTGCGTAGGTAGGTAGGTTAGATTCTCTTTCAGTAGAATTTACATAGTTTACCATCAACGTACTTGACAAACAGACAATTGCTTTGATACTTATACATATGTATATGTATATAGGTACAATATAGTAAATTTCCATATAATGATCAAAGGGTACCGTACCACATTCTTTAGTGGTAATTTTGGTACTGGAAGTCATCACATTTCTTCTGTTTATACGATAATTTTATATCCACACGTGCTCTGTTCACTTGCCGTTGTCACTTCATAAAGTGTAAAATAGCTGTAATATAGCGGTTTCGTAGTTTATTCAAATCATTAGGTTTCATACATTACTTTAATAGTTAAACGAGACTTAATTGCTGCATAAAAACATCAACTCGTGCCACAGATATATTTAATTTTATGTAGATTGTAAACCCATTTATTTCTATTAGGTACCTACAGTTAACACTAATGTTTTCATTCTGTCTGCCATGTTTGCCTTTATTCTAGCGTCGCCTAATGAGCTCAATGAAGTGGCGTTGTCAATTGAGATGTTTCTCGAATGGACCACGCGTTGATAAATCAAATGCGTTGTGGTGTGCTTGTATTGTGTAATAATCCGATTGTACGGAAATCACCCTTTTACTGATATGACCTTAATAACGACTGAAGGATACGAATGAAGCGCTTATAGAAAAGTGGCGTGCGTCGATCATAACCTAAATGCTCGATCGAATTAAGCAACAGTGGCGCGGTGTGATGCAGTATGGATGAACGGTAATGGCGAAATTTCTTGAGCGTTTCCGTGCTTTGAAGGGCACGTTAAGCCGTTGTTCCGGTTGTTATCGTAGACATATCAAGACCTGAAGTCATATCAAAAGCATTTGGGCGACTTAAAAACTTTCAATACTTGGGTTGGCCAATAACTTCATTAATAATCCGAACTGAAACAGGCAGATGGGAGGAGTAGGTATGCTCTAGGCATCTCAATTATGAGTGTCCCTCTACAGGGCACAGATCTTTCCTTATTCATTGAGCAGCCGACTATTCCACTACGCTGTTCTAGTGCGGTTTAAATTTCGCAGATAAATATTGACATTTAATTATATTAATATACGACTAAACCAGAAAAGCAGACGGATGTATGAATCGTGTTATAAATGTGTGTCAACAATTATTTGAATACCTATCTTTTTTCATTTGGTAAATGTTACCTGTCGGTGTATTAATAGACACTCAATTGAAGTACTTATTCTCCACTTGTATGTGTAGGTACCTATGTATATACTTTTGAAACTTATTTCGCATCATCGACGAATGTAGCTAACATATTTACTTTGAATGACTCCTAATAGGAGATAGAAATGTGTAGAAATATGGCATTGCAATCAACATCTCTGATAAATATAATTAGGCACGTTTCATTTCACTATTTTCCGTTGAAATATTTTCAATATCAAAACCCGCCACATACCTTTATGCCCACACGATTTTACTAGTTTAACTTTATTCTACAAGTTCCTAAAAGTCAATTTTAACAATATTTTACGATGTTTTATAAGGAAGCTAGTTGTCCTAGCAGATGTGATCTTGCAGCATATAAAAACATCTCATCAAGCTAGCTATCAGATGCGAAAAACGCTTACGCTTCTACTTATTTTTTGTACTCATCAATACGACCGTAGATAACAACACTATAAGACAGATACCGATAAACGTTTAAAAACAATATTCAGGCACAACGCGAACTCCACGAGCTGATATCGGCGAGGGAAAAAGAAAAGGCTCGGGGTGAAGAGACGATAAGGTTCTTCGCGACGGTGTGCCGCCCGCCCGTGCTCAAGCCGTTGTTGCTCATCAATGCATTCAACATGCTGCAGATCCTCTCCGGGAGTTACGTCGTTATATTCTACGCTGTCGACATCATCAACGACGCCGGTGGTTCTCTTGCTTCACACGTAAGTTTTAGAATAATTAATGTGAAATACGTTTTGAAATAACCCAAAAACTCGATCGTTTTATTACGAGTAGTATTTATTGTCACTTTTGCACGCTAATAAATACACGCTCATGCATATACTATACTTCCCCAAACCAAATACTTACTATGTCGGGAATAACAAGACACATACCTACTGAAAAATAAGGAAAACTACAAATATTTAATAATAGCTTCTATGGGAACTACGAATGCTTAGAACCATGTAACAAACACTTTAGTTCACAAATATTTTTGTAGCAGACCTTACCTACACCTGACAACATACGCAGACGGCTTAATGAGCTTTCTCAAGCACGGAATGGACCAAGAAATGACATCACTAGCGGTTACTCATCCAATTTTACAAACGCCCCTGTAGTTTAACTTAATTTTCCATCGATCAAAACCGTTGACCTATAAACACCACGTTCATTGAGTATCTATATTTTATTTTTTTATATTTCAGAAAGCGGCTATCGCGAGTGCTGGAGTAAGACTCGGGGTTACAGTGATCGCATGCGTTCTGCTGTTGAGAGTGAGCCGTCGTAGTCTGGTGCTTGTGTCTGGAGCAGGCACGGCCATTTGTACCATTGGCCTCGCCCTGCTGCTTACCCAAGGCCCCGGATCAGGGTTTTTACCACCATTGCTCGTCCTAGGATACGTGGCCTTCAACACCTTGGGCTTCTTCTTACTCCCCGGCCTAATGATAGGAGAGCTACTACCGACTAAAGTGCGCGGACTGTGCGGAGGCTACATATTCTGCCTTTTCAATGCAGTTCTATTCGGTTTCACGAAACTGTACCCGATTATGAGAGCTAGTATAGGTATGTGTGGAGTGTTCGGTTTGTTCGGAGGGTCGGCGGTTCTCGCCACGATCGTACTCTTCCTGCTGCTACCCGAAACAAAGGGCAAATCTCTAATTCAGATTGAACAGTATTACCAGAAAGATAATATATTATGGGTTACGCGAAATAAGATGAGTGAGGGTCAAAAAGTGTGATGGTGTGAGATTTAATGAACGAGTGTATTCGTAAGTTAACGTTAGATTGTTGGGTATTGTTGAAAAAACACGTAACAAAAATATTTTAAGCTATTTATTATAATTAATATTTTCCGAAAATTTTCATGACTATCTATCTGTACGAAACTATATTTAGATTTTCTGTACAAAACAAATTAATATATTTTTAATTATTACAATAATACAATCATAAAACTTTGCACAAATACTACGATGTTAACAGTTTTTCGTTAAAATGTCTAGCATTTTATAAACAATTAATCGCACGATTCATTTAAAGATTATACGGCCATACGGGTAACAATAATATTCTGCTGATCGTAAGACATATCCCCTACTAACGGTGCCATCGGATTAATTGTAGGTCATTGACACTACTTAGTTTTATTATTAAAACGGATGCAAAGTACAAGATTTACTAAAAATGTTTATTTATAATCCGAAAGCTATTTACATCATAAAAAACAGATGTACAGGTAAGAAAAATTTATTACGCCTAAACTAATTTACTAATCCAGAAACTTACTATTCATCAATTTCAGACGATATACACATAAGGGTACAAATAATAAATAAGGCTATTATTTTTTCAGTCTGATGCTTATATTTCTGGTTACACGCATTTACGTAATCATTCATAGTATATATTTTATTGGCGAGTGCGATATAATTACGATTAATATAATAATATGGGATTACGTCGTCTATGCAACTTTACTCTATTGACGGCACTATACTATTGTAACTTAATTTTTTAATGTTCTTATTTATACTTATGTCGTCTAACTTATTAGATTAAGATGCTGATATCGTATATGTTTTTGAAGCTTTTAAAATTAGATATCCATATTATTGTAGATTACTTGTAAAAAAATCTGTATACATTTATTACAAGGACGTTATTACCCGATAACTTTGGATATTTTTATCGAAATGACAAATTAACGATATATTCGACAACGGATCTAAATTATTCCTTCGAAGTAACACACAAGCGTCATAAATTACCTGCAAATTCAAAGGACGAATGAGAAAACGGACTTCGCCGACCTTATCGAAGGAATCATGTTAACTATTGATAGTGCATACATTTATAAAAACGACCACAATATTCGTTAAGTAGCCACATCAGTTGACTGCAGCACGACACATTCAGTGTGAGATTCTTATCTGTGATTAAACCATACAAAGACTTTTTCCCGTAATATTAAGGAATAGGTGCTTCTCAAACTGTATTTATTATGTAAAGACAGTATCCATATTTTACAAGCTACGTAGGAAAATAAATGTGATATACTTACTTAAATAAATGTGGAACATGTTACCTTGTTTTTGTTTTTCAACCATCCCTAGATATGAACTATTTCTTAATTGTCACTTCTTTATTTGCATCCAACATATATTGTGATGCTTTCGATTTGACGGTGACCACTATGATGTGACTCGTTTTTCGGATAGTTATATCGTTATATAAAAAATATATCAATAGCCAAGTACAGAGCAATCAATTATTCACCGATTAATCAATCAATTACCTAGCATTTAAATATGCAAAGCATTCCGATCGGAGACCGTAATATTCAAGCTTGACTATCGCTTAATTATTTTAGTGTAATACTTTGGGTTGTAGTAGATTTTTGTTTTTTTGGATAATTAAAATTTGTTATTTCAAGTACAAAACAAAAAACATTTAAATTTCTTTATTATATAGATAAATATTACAAAATATAGTATATTCTAAAATTTTATACAATACTTATATTATAGTGTATGAATTGGACAACAGGCGCACACGTGTTACAACTTTTCACATAGTTCAGTGATCTAAAAACGGGAAACGACAAAATATGAGATACAGTTAAAATCACAAACATAACAATCAAAAAGTGACGTTCTAAGTGTATCGAGATAACACTTTCACAAATAAATGATTTTGAATTTTAATAATTAGTTGTATATTGTCTAGTGGCGACACCTGCGTTGGTGTATATCAACAAAATTTAAATTAAATAACTTTAGTTCTTTTCGACCCGTTGATCCAGCACGTTTTACTTATAAATCTAAGTATAGGTAGGCTGGCTATCTGTTGGTGTTGTTGTCTGGCAGCCGCTGGTAGAGGCGCGGGCGCGCGGCGCAGCCCGGACACACGTGCACCGAGATGGACACGGCGCACTCGCACTCCCAGCAGTAGTACTCTTGGCAACGACCGCACCGATATATCTACACATACGAGTACATACACACATTTATAAATACAACAATCTTTATTTGTCTATTACAGTATCATAACTATTCGAACCATGATTGTAACCATCTATTAAACGTAATGTTTGTAACAGGTGATCAAGCTTTTTCTAAATATACAAGTAATCAAAGTATTTTTGATTTGAGTAAACTGCAATGTGTCAGAGCTAACACATATTTATTTTTTAATAAAAGCCAATTCAAATACTGTAAGTATAATGATATGAAAAAGTTGTAAGTCCCAACATAAGTTGGGATATGTCCCAAGGATGGATATGTAGGACAAACAAGTTTGAAGAGATTTTTTGCTAAATATATCATGCACACACATATTTCCTGCCATATATAAGTTAGGCCCGGTTAATGTAGTACCTATAGATATTGAAGAAAATTTAATGAAGTTCAGTACCACTCACCTGCTTGTCCAGTTCTGTAAAATTCCTTAAACATGCAAAGCAGTATTGGGCCTG
>DWJN01001435.1:0-18036 GCA_018248895.1 Carystus phorcus
GTGCAAAATTTGATTAAAATCGGTTAAGTAGTTTAGGAGTCCATCGCGGACAAACACCGTGACACGTAATTTATATTTATTCAGATTATATGTGAATATGTCAGAAAACTCAAATTTTACTGATTTTGTGTGTTTTGAAATGGATTCGAAACGGTTCAGATTCACAATTTAATCCGTTAGAAAATTTGTTTTACGTTACAAAATTTCTTCTTTGATACGTATTTTTCATTGTTTACATAAAGATAAACATTAAATTTTTAATTAATATATCATTCATGTTTGCATTACGTATTTCGTATGACAATCCCTTGAATTTATGTGTCGGGCGATAAATTAAATTGATTTGATAGATATTGATTTAAATTGTATGATATACAGGTTAATTATAATGTATACGAAATGCTGAATGTAGCTAACCTATTTAATTTGATAATCATTAATATCGTATTGTTCTAAATAGCTTTCGAAATATTCATATGTGACAATTTTTTTAGTATTAAAATGGCTTTAGTAAGATGTCCTGAAAAGATAAATATTTGACGCGGACTGCCTATAAATATTTTCTCATCTATACTAATATATAAAGCTGAAGAGTTTGTTTATTTGATTGTTTGAACGGGGTAATCTCAGGAACTACTGGACCGATTTGAAAAATTATTTTAGTATAAGATAGTCCATTTACAGAGGAAGGCTTTAGCTTATAGAATATCACGCTAAGATGAATAGGAGAGGAGCAGCAATAAAAAATATTACGAAAACGGCATAATTTTGAGCTTTCCTTGCGTGCGCTGAGCAAACAGTGAAAGTTACTCAAAAATCATGTATTACAAAATTGTTCCTCTCTAAAAGATATAAATAAAAGTCCGCGACAGCATATGTCTAGCTTTTAAGGTTAACACACTATAACCATTTATATGGCAAAATAACGTTTGCTGGTTCATCTAGTGTATAATATTTTCAGGGGTTTCTGTTCCGTGTGCACGTCACAGTTGAAGGAATGTCCGCTCTGTCGGTCGGCCATATTGAATGTTCGTCGCGAGCCCGCCTGACATCAGTGCTGCAACATCTGGCCACTGCATCCCCTCGCGATCCACTTCGAAGGAAAACTGTACATTCCTGTATTATCCGACATAATTTACATGTTCTTATCTGCTAACAAATGCTTAACGACGTGCTGCCAGCAAAACAAGGTATAACATGAAAACATCGTATTTTTAACTATAGTATCAGGTTACTAGATGTTATAATTAATGTTAAAATTATACTTTTCAAGCAAAATTATCCGGTTATAACGCACGGAGACACGCCTCACCGCTTTCTACGACTTACGTTTATATAGTTATTTAAAGTTAAAATTTTATCGATTCATTCATCGAACTTAATAATTTTAGGTTAAAATTATAAGTAACATTAATTGCGCATCGAAATATGAAATTTTCATATTATCCATAACCCAAAATATATTGGACCGTAATTAAATCACTGCAGTTGCTGTAAGGTTTTTAAATTTAACATTTCCACTTTCACGTGTAGTTGATTTTAAATAAATACCCTATATTTAAGTTTTGAATGAGTACATTTTCATGTATGATACTTTAGAATAAAAACTTACAGATAATTGAAATCTATACATATATAAGTAATTAAAATACAGCATTGTTAAATTATTGTCATTGTATATCATAATTGACAAAAATGTTATTAGACATGATTTTAGATTATTTTAAGGCAACATATTTTTACTTTTTTAGTATAGCTTCTGTAGATGGGTTAACTAAAGCTGACATGTTTACAATATTTACATATAATTAACAGGATATTTTCTCAGCTAAATTATTTCCACCAAATCAATATTGAGGATAATTAACAATTATGTTAAGCAAAAATAATTACCGTGTTATAATATATATGGTGGTAAAATATAAATTGTTTAAAAATTCTTCTGTTAAAGTAGGACTGATCGAATATTTTCAATAAACATTATGTTCTAATACAATGCACCTTGTTTGTCATGTGGCCTTTAAAGAAAAGAATAGCAATTTATGTCTCACTGATAAGTTTGTCTTTCTGCGTGGGAGACATATTTTAAAATCACAAATCATTTCAATATGTGAAAATTGACGTATCAGCTTTATTTAATCGAACTAAATTTGTTGTTAAGGTTGTATCAGGTACAAATCACATTCGCTACTGAAGTTACTGCCAGTAACGTCAAGTATTTGAAAAATGTTAATATTAATGTATATAAAATGTTAATTTTGAATATCATAAGGGATTAAATATAAAATTGGCGCTCCCCAATATATTTTGTTACTTGACTGTAATACAGTTTCATAGTTCTTATTATAGTTACGATATTATGATTGTGTGACTAACTTAAATATATAAAATCCCATTAGGCCAAGCCATTTTAAAGTTACACAGTTAACAAACTCAGTAAGTAGCACAAATCTTAAATTTACAGTCTTGATGTATATAATAGAAAATTTAACACTGACCAAGTATAACAGTTAACTTAGAAGGTAAGGAAGGCTTTTCTGAAAAGTCTAACCCGAAAGCTATGTCACCAAGTACTAGTATATTATGTGCGGAGTTTAAAATAAATTATATGTTACTCAAAAACACGTGTTTCGACAACCCTCAAAAATCAGTCTTTGGAATGGAGAATTCGAAATATTTATAAAATATAAGGACAACCAGTATTGATTCATATTTTTTTTGTTTACGAACATATTTTAGATTAGAAAATACAACCAATAATCTTGTAAGTTGAAGTTTAACCTAATGAATACCTATTTCAAATATAGATTTCACTGACACTAACTTCAGTTGCGGATACATGTGACGTTGTAACGGTGCATTTGACAAAATGACGGCTTATGTTAATTAGCTCACGTTGGGGTTCTTAAATTAAGTAGGGTTAGATAATAAAATAATGGGTTCTCAATGCTTGATAGCAAAGATGAACTTGAATAAAACTCAAGCATGTATTATTCAAAGGCATATTATTCCCGCCAAACTTTGTGGCCTCTGAATTACGTGTTATACGCATTTTCGGCTCACGCTATAACTTGTTGGCTGAGGGCAAGCAAACAGGAGCTAAACTAGTCTTTCGTGAATTGCCCCTAATCCCGGATTATTCCTCATGCGGGATTTAAGCGAAGTGTAGTTTAGAAGGGGTCATAAAGTTTGGCACGAGTATTACAATTTCTATATAAAAAGAATCTCGGTACTAAAACAAACATGTTCTTTTACTAATGAATTCTGGTTAATTAAAAATTCATGGCCTTATAAAACATTATAGAACTTGACATTTTCGTGATATAAAAGAAAATTATATTTGTTCATTTGAAATTCATAATATTATTTAATCGATTTCTATTGGCCAATAATTATTCTGAAAAGTTCAACATGCTTGGGTCTTTGTGAAAATTGTATTTCTCGCTGCTATATAGTGACTCGACAATATAATTTAGTTAAGAGAATCCCCTTGTAAGAATCCCACATGTAAACAAGCTTATAGTTTAAGAATACATGATAGTTATAACACTGTATAAAATTCTACGTTATGAGTGTTAAATTATAAAAATAGTTATAAAATAATTACATATATGACATTATTCTATTATATAATTTCTCGTTACGTATGATAATTATGCTGCTTAACTCGTGTTATATCCTTCAGATCTTCGTAATTTTTTTTAGATAAAGCATTCTAACATTAGTTTATTCATCATCGAGAGCGCACAAAATATGAAATGAAATGGGATAGCAGTTCCGCTTATATACATACATATATAAAAAGGAATGATAATCATATTCATTTGAAATCATAACTAAGTTTACTTTCATTGACGTTTTTGTAAATATGTAGAATGTTGACTTTTTTTTTAAACTACGTAATTTCGACGTGAGACGGTAACTTCCATGATGGAAATTGTAAACAAACATAATTTTTTATTTTCAAATTACACACATTAAAAAAAGTCTAAGCAATGTGTACTGATTAAACTGTTACAATGGATTTTCACGTTACAACATTGTTTTTCTAAAATTTTGTCTTGTATTAATATAAAAATAAATCGTTGTTTTTTGTTTTAATAACAAATTCCCAATATGGATTATGCAATGTATAACATGCAGTACAAATTAAGATACGTAAGCAACTAAACTTTTTAATATATCATATTAAATTGTTAAATAAAATTAATTAAAGCATAATTTAACATCAAGTGTGACCTTCTCTGTTGGTGAAAGCATCGGCACCGATTATTTATAAAATCTATAAATCTGTTAACGTTATATTGCGGCAATCGCTCTTAATACAATTTTAGCAAATTCTTCAATTATTGTCACTCTGTCTTAGTTCTCTTAAACACATCTCTCGAGCATATCCCATGGAGAATCCCATGGAGATTTATAACATGATTCACGTTACATAAACTATTTTGATGTATGTATTTTATGTATATTTTAATGATAAAAATAACATTAAATTGCTCTCAAACCACTTGACAACGAATACCAATGACGTCAGTTGTACAATTTATTCTTCCTATTATTTTATTACTTCATCTAGTCTGGGCTTGTTCGCAAACATCAAAGTTGGAAGTTGACAAATTTATCACATACCAATATGATGGAATGTGACATGCGTTTTGGAGGGAAATATTAAATTTTAACCGTGATTGTTACAATATTTGTTTAGTAGACAACATTCCAATTTGTTATTACAGCAGTCTAATTGACCGGTTGACAAATTTACTGGAGTCAAAGATTGGCCAATTTATAGTGTTTCTGTGCCGATTACTTTAATAAAAGGCAGATTTTTCGTTACTATTACTGAACTTACGAATTGAATCAATTCGTTCCTCATCGTCATTCAATATTTAAATCATACCCTAATATTATTTAAATCCCACCATTAAACCAATAATTGTAGGTATTTATTATATTTCACGTTAGCTGCAACAATAAACAATATTTAAAATTTATCTGTATTAGTTGTGCAGTTGTTCTCTGATATTAAGAAAGCCTGCCCTAAATGTAAGTATATTTTTCAGAATTCAATTTGTTCTAAGTCATTGTTCGTATTATTATTATCAGTTGACAGATTCCTTTAAACCGTCCGATTAGCGTTATACTTTTATTATTTAAAATGTTACTATGTACAAAATATGTATGTTTTACCTTTTCTATTTTATATGAACAAAATGAGAAAAAAAGCTTCCTTACTGACTTACGATATTATGCGATAATAATTATCAAATTGATTCAAAATTATATATACATTAAGCAAATACAATACGTGAAAATTGTTTATGGTAAAGATGTATTCATAATTATAAAAAATTCGATGATTACATAATTTTCAAACAATATAGAGCTTTAATTTCTGTTGCATAATATCGTTATGATATTTATCAGAAAATTTCATTGCATATGCTTTTCATACATAGAATATTGAAGTCTATTAATTTTGGGTGGCATGATATAAACCAGTGTGCGGTATTCTGTTTATTTATTATGAGATTATTTCGTGATAGTTTTGTTTGAGGCTAATTTTATATATCATAAAAAAATAATAAATATTTAAATGGAAATATATAAATATCCTGTTGTATGATTGGTCTTGTCTAGAAATTGATTTCTTAATTGTAAGTAAAATAATAGACAATGATATTAGAATGTTTCATACGTATGTAGGTAGCTGGAAAATTGATCAATAGAAACTTCTGTCACTTTTGAGAAATGACTTTAGTTTGAAATGACTTTACTTATTGTCTAATTGCAATGTTACTCATTTCATTTAGATGATATGTAGTTGGGGCTGGCGTATGTACCCAATGAGTGTATGAATGAATGTTCTGCAAGGGCCTTATTCAATAACCTTATATTCTGGCAAATTCTGGTAATTTACCCGACACGTATTTAATATTAACTACGAAAATGAATTCTATAGCACTTTAAACATGTTAATCTGCAACAAAAAAATCCTTTGTAAAAAATCATTAATGTATCAGATATATGTATGTAATGACTTAAAACTCGTCATCAAGACTTGGGACTGTTCTCTAATATCATTGTATTGGTTGACAACTAAGTCATTGTCGATTTCACATGAGAAGGAAAATTCAGAATTTTTGTTAAAAAATATAATTTAATTCAAGCAGGCATTGCCCGGTCTTGTGAATGTCCTTTTTCCATCGTTCTGGCAGTGTAAATTCCCCGTTCGTAAAATGTCTGACGTTTGCTATAAAAAATATAGGTTAGGTGTAGAGTGAATCTATCGACAAAAGCTGCAATGACTTAGTTGTCAACCTATTAGATCGTAAGGCTGCAAGGGGTCAAGTAGAACTAATTATAGTTATGATGTTACGCTGTAGCATTATTTTTGGTATTTAGTATTAAGACTCGATTGTTAGATTATTCGTGAGGTATGATAACGGAATCATCGCATGACGTACATTAATTTCAATTACAACGAATTTTATTTTGCACGTTTTTGATAATGCAGAAATTTTATCGAATTGATCGAAGGCGTTTCTGTAACTAGTCGAGCGTCAATCGTATCGGCATCAATCTAATAAAAACCGGAATGTTACAACGATTTGGTACTTTAAAGATTAAATATATCCGTGAGCAACAGTAAACATTCACCGTCATTATGTCTATTCAATTAAAATATAAAAAAATACTTAATACAGTATGTTGTAGCAAATTTCCATCGTTGTTTGTCGTCTGTCGCGGAATCGCAATGTTAAGAAAACATTGGATTGTGTGCATTTATTTAGAGCTTTTGTATATTTTTTACTTTTTTAGCTTTTCATTTACTAATATCAAGATTTATGTTATTACTGCTAAGTCTGATTGGACAAAAACAAAATTGATGTCCATTCGCGAAATATAGTCTATCTGCAATGTATTTTCGTACATATGATTATATGGTACTAAAACGATATATCTAACTATATTTTTTATCACCTTGTCTTATACACACTATAAATTTAAATAGTTGTAAAATAATTGTTGCAAGTATAATAAACAAAAAATAAATATTTACTCATATGTCTGTTAATTATATTAGTATACATATGTACAGTTCATCTGGCTAGGTGCCGTCTAACGATTGTACTGGAGGAAAATAATTAAAATTATTAGTTCCGTAACTTATTTTTTAAGTTGTTAACCCCTAAATTTCTCTGTTCAACTTTTAGTAAGATATTAAATATTAGGATATTCCAAAAAGTTAGGAATAGTAAACTGAATTACTAGTTATTTTTAAAAACTGTTAATTTGTAATTCTCACAATATACAATGAGGTATTGTATATCAATTTTATGTTGGTGTTGTAATAAAAATGTAAAGAGGGCGTGCGAGAATTGTTTGTGAAATGGGCATTTCATCATTATCTGACAAGAGATCTGTAGGCCACTATGTTACTACTCACAGCTGTCATTTAGACGTCATCCAGTCACTTGGAAAGGGGTGTTATTTTCCCGGTACTTCGAACTTTTCATAATTATGTAAATATTGGAAATCATTGAAATGGTAACACATAATTTAACGATGTATTTTTTAGTAATGTAATGGAATAATTGGAAGCCAAATAAATCCGATTTCTTCAAAATTCACTATCGGTTGCTTCGGTGAAGGAATACGCAAGGAAATCATCTTGTTCTTAGAGATTAAACATACAAATTAACAGCATACCACCACATGACTACAGTTTTAGAATAATTACTTAGTGAAATCCGATAGACATGAATGTAGTTGAATTAGTAATGGGAACTAATTAGTGATATTAAAAAATGTATTATGTTTGTTAATTACGCAATACATGCATTACGTAGCAGCGTTCAGTGCAGGTAATGCGCGTAATACTAATTATTAATGAATATTATATGTGCTTTTTTGTCGATAGTATAAATAAATTACTTTAATTTGAACACGAATAACTAAATTTATTAAAACTTTTAGAGACTTCATAAGTCTAGTATCTTTCTAATAACAAAACAACAGCTACACAAAATATTTTTCGTAAATATGAAGACAGAGCTATAGTTACTAATAATATTATTGCATTATATATTGTTCCATAAAATAAATTGAAAGAAATCGTGAACTTTTATTTAAACGACTAGAATTTTCATATCACAAAGTATAAGTTTGATATGAATCGTATAAATTAGATACATGCTAAAAAATGACCCGTGCTAACAATATACTAAGGCCATTTCATCTTATCACGATTACTAGGAGCATTATGACATTACATTATTTATTATGAGATCATTTGAGTGTTATTGACAAAAGCAAGGTATTAGGTATTATTTAGGCTTGTATAACAGATGGACTGCCAGATTCCAGTAGAGCATTCATAGAGGAATATTATTATTATTTGAATTATTCATATTCTACTTATCATCAGGCAGGATAATAGTCAAGCAATAACTTATATAGTGTAAAAAAATACAGATAGATCACAAGCCTATATTGCATAAAAATAAAAAGTAATCTATGCCACTTTAGTATTAAATTCCTATATGCAAAATACACGAGGAGAACTTCGTTAAATATCTTATCATTTAGTATTTACTATTTAGTTTTTTTAATATTGTTATTTATAGTACCCACATTATATAAAATTTCTAAAAGGGCCTATTATTATTAAGTTTATAATGTATTGTTCTCATTTTAACAGTTGTGTGATAGATACTTTGCACAAAATGTACATAGCTGTTGTGATTTTTTATTTTAATATTGGATTATTTGACACGTGACTGTGATCATATTTCAATTTGCGACTTGTAAGATGCTAAATATTTTACAACTATATCAAATTACTCATCTATGTATAAAATTAATTTGTCAACGCATGTCGTGGCTAGTTGTTTGTAAAGGTGCCTAGGCATTAGTGTACCCAATATTTATAAATTCTGATCTGTTAATGTTGAAAAGTCGAGGCAGCAATGTACACATTTATTTTATGTAACTAATAAGCTCCTTTAAGAATTTAGAATACCTACATTAATTACCGTTTTCAGTTATGCTCGACTATATTACTGCAATAGTTACAATAATATCACAATTAAGATATACTTATGCAAATAAAGTATGTAAATTACCTGTACTTATATTATTTCTAATTCTTTTTGTCCTGTAATTAATTTAAAATATGTCCTCATCGATTTCATTTTATTGATTTAGTAAACACATCAGAAGTAGTTAAATAGAAATTCCATATTATTATTGGTATGACCAAATCCAAGATCTAAATATTTATGTCGATCATAATGGTAAACAATAGCTAGAAGTTTTATTTCAATAGTGGCTTCTTTTTCTCCAAAGTGGAGGTATGAAGTAAATGCGTACTTCTATCCATATTTATTATTATAAATGCGGAAGTGTGTTCTGTACCTAACTGTAACTAACTATAACACTATCAATAGCATTTTTTAAATTCTTAAATTAATCCATCTATATTATGAGTAGATACCTTTCGAGATGATGATAGTATGAACAATCTTTCAATCTACCACATAATCAATCAAAACCACACGTAACGTTAAATGTTTAGTTTGAAGAATAGATACTAATATAGTGTTATAACTTAGGAGATTCATTCAATTTTTCACTGTTGTCCAGGAATGCTTTTCGAGTCCTTGTCGAGGCAAAGAGTGCTTTCAATGTCTGACCGGCTGTAAACAATACGAATGCCTTCGATTACCATAACACGTGTTCGTAGTCTTAAGTACTTCAAAGCCAGTGACGAGTGTTATGTTAAGTATAGTCGGGCCTATAGAAAAACAATTTGTTTACGGCACGTTTTATTTTTCGAAAAGCAACGTAGTATATTAGCAAGGCTTTTTCCAGGATAGGTATGTATCTCAAACTATGTATGTAGAGTAGAGATACAGAACTGAAGTGTATCTGATGTTAGGTCGGAACTGGTAAAGATTATTTAAAACCTTTTGCTAGATTATTCTGTGCTAATTACGGAACAAATTTAAAAGAAAACTTATTGTTAACGCTATACAACATTAACAGTTGTAGTGTGTGTACTATATTTTAAAATTTGTACAGTTATTGAATTGGGCTTGATCAATGGACAATTGTGGGACATGTTTAATGCCTAATGATGATAATAAAAAGCATTTTTATTGATACCGATTTAAAGAAGGGCCTCCACAGGTCTGCTTAAGCCGACCCCACGTTGGCAACTGAAGGAGAATATAGCTTCAAATTCAACTAATTTATGAGACATCTCCCTGATCCATCGGTCAATATCATGGAAGATTAGACTAGAGCGTTCTAGTCCAATCAAAATACTAACAACATCCTATATTATTCAGTCAGTGCCTTATTTTGCAATTCTAGTAGGTATACTGTTTTATGTATGATCATGGAAATTCGCTTGGTATGATGGTAAATGTTTACGAGCAGAGACCAAATATATTCAGTTTGCATAATATATTTGTCAGTTTACTGTTTGTTGAGTTCAAACTAAGTGTTATGGAACATTACATATATTTCTTTTTTCCATTTTTCATCTCACATCTTTCCTTGGACGGCAACACTTCAATGACGCCCTTGGTGTTGCCGTTATCCACGGGCGACGGTGACTACTGACCATCATGTCTGTTTGTTTGTTGTTGTTGTGACACCACTTTCATAAGCTTGGCCGCATGTGATAGGAAAAAATGGTATTTCGTGATGCGTGTGGCATACGATATCACTATTTTTGGATATACAGACACTACATGTATGTTATGCATGTCATCTTTCGTCAACGTATGTTACGTTTAACGATTGAGTACTAATATCAAAATTTCTTTAGTCTATCAGTATAAGTGAAGCTGCAATTGGCATTTGCGGAGGCGTATAGTAAAGGACCGTTAGCTCCTTGAACACTAACCCCCTCGCCCTTCAGGATTTAGCGTACTGAAATACTGTGTAACTGGAAATGTTGTCTGAAATCTATTTTATTAGGTTGTACGTTGTCGAGACAGGTATTTATTATATTTAAAAATACAACGATAAATTGTAAAACATTTTTATTTTACAAAAAATTACACTATAACAACATGATAAATAATTAATCTAAAGAAGATTTTGCATACTATGTAATTTAAGTAAGTAATCGAATAATGAGACTACTTGGTACTATTGTTTATTAAAAATGTCCTTATGCTCAAATTCGTATTATATTTTTTCTGTTGAAAATATCTTCTTTCGCCTGAAAACCTATCTGTTACACGAAATACAAATTAGTAAACTGAATTATCAAATGAAATACATTTTTAAATTTTTATTACTGAGTCAGTAGGTATACCTGATTCATTGAAGAAACAAACATTTTCAACGTTAAGTTGAAAATAAAGAGAGGTGAAAACATAACATGCCTACCTATTAAGACTTGGAGAGAATAGATGCCAAGTTAAGATTCCCCTAAAAATCTTGTGATACTAATATGTTTTAATATATGAAGTTCTCTTTGAAGCGGTAATCCACCATCCACCTGAAAACCGAAAATATACTATTAGTTTTACGTCCCAGACATGTATTGTTAATTATAATTAAATAAATCACGCAAATAATACCACACAAGATTTACATAACATTGAACGAAAAGTAAAATACGGGCATAAATAAATTATATAGTAAAATATGAAATAAATGACATCAAAGCAGTTATCTCTAAAAAAAATTAAACATAAAAAAACACAAAGTTGAGTGGAAATAGGTAGGTAGGTATGTAGGTCTATTTATTCCAAGAGTGCCTAGATCTTTTTTTTTCAAGAGATTAAGGGGCCAGTGCAATAAGTTATAAGGAATACGAATTAAAGAAAACTATAGCGAAAACAAAAACACGACGAAAACTAAGTAAACGTAACTAGTTGATAATATACATAAGCTTTGCATAATTTAATACATCGACAATTTAGAACCGAGTATCACAAAAACGATTAAAAGGAACGTAACACCTGAAAATATAAAAAATATATACATTTGTCCGACATGCAATAAATAAAAATACGACAACGGTAAAAAAATAAAAATTTCGAATATAAAATAAGACATACAATGCAGAAAATAAACTTTCTGCCCCGCGTATCTTCATTTTTCTTGTCTTGGCTCTTCATTTGTGGTAAAAATGAAAAACAGGAAGTCAACAAAGCTGGCTGTGATATGCGTAAAGGAATAACATGTCACAACCACTGTGTTGGCCACCGATTTTATTAGCGCTGGAGAGTCACGTAGAGAATATGAATTCGCGAAGTTTTTCATGCACCCTCCCGCTCATCAAAGCTGGCTGTGATATGAATCAAAAACATATCACATCCACTTTGTGAGCGGCCGGGTGCCCTGGCGTTACCATTCTCCTTTTAAAGTTCTTCATTCTTCCATCTGTAGTCATCGCTGTGCCATCCACGGTCCGACTCGTCAAAAATGGCTGTGATATGATTATGAAAACATTTCACAACCACTTTCACGAATAGGCCGTGAAAGAAATCTATGCATGGTTAGATTTTTTGAATTGGTTACGATGTTTAAAATCTGGTCGAGTCGTTGAAGTCTCCGTAAACCGACCACATCAAAGTGGCTGTGATATGAAGACAGGTGACATTTCACCGCCGCTTTGACAGGCTAGGCCCGAGAAATCATTATAAAACTGCGATTGTGGCACGAAAGAAGGGGGAATCGGTGGGAACGAATGGGGACGTGCTCATCAAAGCTGGCTGTGATAGTTACATAATGATCTATAACAAACCGACTTTGATGGCAAGACCCACATTTATTTTTCCTGCAAATGTTCAAGGAATCAAAGACTAGGGTGGCAATCAATTATTATAATTAATAATTTAAGTCATACACAATCTAAAAAATATTTCTTATTCTTATATTTTATAAAAAACAAATTATACTCGTTTCAATATAATAGTGTAAAGGTAAAAAATATTTTTACCATTTATCGTCAAATATAAAAAAAAAAATAGGTATAGTCGAAAACATTAGTCGTTGAAACAACAATAATTTTCGCACATAATCATTACAATTTATACGTAAAACAGCTAGTAAAATTTCTCCAAAAACTTCATGAGGATTGAGGATTCGCTTAGAGCTTAATGCTTACAAGATATGTGAACTAAATCTATATGTTTACTGCGCGTCGAAATAATTTATGTATACCTAGTGACGATCAATGCAGTAACTATGAATTACTTAGACGGCGCTTGTATTTGACGTCACAAACTGTAGAATACACTGTAGAGGCTGGTCAATAAATAAATAGGTACATATATTACATACATACATTTGAGTTTATGACAGTATCTCATAGTTGCTTCATTAAATACATAAAAAGTGTATTGTCTCAGATATAGGTACAATTAACGAACATGTAAGAGTAAAAACATGAAAATTCACTAATAAAAGTATCATTGTCAAATCAAAATTTAAAAATACTCAAACAAAAGTCTTGATCAAAGCTTTCGGACGGATTTCTCCAAGACTTAATAACGTTGTTATCAAATGTTAACAATCAAACTTGTATATTTGAACTTAAACCTACAGGAATTATTAACTCACGATTTAATTTAAATTACAAATGTCTATAAATATTCTATTTACAATGACGATACTTATTTACTAATGATTTTCAACGAGTTTACATATTTAAAAGACCTGTTGTTTTCGATAAAGACTAAAAATCATAATAATATTGTGCACCTAACTGTAAAAACCACCGGTCAAATAAATATACTACATTATTTGAATAAATTATGTAAATTATCCAAAGCAAATTTTACACGTAGTAATTTAAAAATATCCTTAAAAAATTAATAATAAATTAAATCATTCAACAATTTTTTAAAATATCCTACGTTTGCAAAACGGGCTACAAAGAAACAACACTGTTCAAAATCAAGTTTTTAGGGTGGTGGTGTCAAATCGATTACAATATTGTATCCTAACAGTCAAGGACAAAAGAAAGTTAATAAAAACGTGGTTAAAAGTCAAAGTAGTGGTTAAAATTGAACTACTAATGTACACATTGCGATCGGGCAACACACAAATAGATATCGCTCATGGCCTCTGTTTCATTGTCAATATCTAATAGACTAGATACGTGTTTCATAACACGACATCCTACACACAGCTATTTTTCATTTTTCTCCAGAATTGTCGTAAAAAATTAATTACTGACATGCATTTAATACGAGGGTTTCTAGACAAATGATGTTTTTTAATATGTTTTATTCAGAAATGATACTCAGTAAAATTCAGAAGAAATATATGCACAATAAAGAATATTTGTATTGTATGTTATTTTACAATATTTGACTTATAACCTATTGTCCAATTCATACTCGTTAATTTTCACTTAACTGTTTCGATAAAAAATTGTAAAATGGGCAGAAAAATGGTGTTTTTGGGTTTTAATAATAGTTGGAAAGGGAATCTCGCAGTCAAAATAATTTCAGTCATTCTAGAATTCCCTGTCTTACGGGTGCCATGAAGAACACACAAAAATAAGGACACACACTCAAAGGGAGAACAGTTTAATTCCTTTCAGTTCCTATTTTCACCGTACGATGTGCCCGCTGCGCATTCTCGTCACTGGCTGTTCCGTCCGGAACACCATGGAAAAGGACCTAATCATTTGTCGCAGCTCCGAGCACGCCATCGATATTTCTTAGCGTCGAAACTGATGTAATTTGAGAACAAAAAAGATATTGTTTGTTTTTATATTAAATATATCTTTATTTATGTACTGATTGTATTTAGGCATAGTAAATTTTATAAATTGTTCTTAAGTGTTGATAAATATATTGCCTATCTTTTTAAAATTCTTCTTTGCATGTGTGTATACGGTACTCGTCCTAAACGGTTGGGCAGATTTTGATCTTTTATAAGCTAAAGAGTATTTTTTAGCATGATAACATATTTCGAGTCCGCACCGCACAAACGACACGAGCACATCATTTAAAATTATCGTTATGAATATCCTAGAATAAAAATTATATGCGATTATTTAAATAACGCAATAATATTTAATAATATACATTATGATCTGCCTGATTTACTTAAACCATGACGCGTATGCGGACATTGACCCAATTGGCATGTTCGGCGCATGGTAGACAAATTCAGCGCACTTCAGCTCAAACTGGAGGGGGATGAGGAAACGGTTAAAATGCTCACAGCTCATGGAATCTCTGTTGTAACTTCTGTGTTCTCAACGTTTTGTGTCTACACTCTGTATTTTACAACCAAACGGGACATAGCACCGCCTGTTTAACTTGTTTTCCGATTCAGGCAGTTCAGAAGTTTTGTAACATAGAACCAACTAAGTTCCTTTGTAAAATATATATTTTTTTAACCTAATGTTTGGTCTCAATACTCATGGGAGCCAGTACAATCTTTCTTCTCTTTTCTTCCATGGCCAGTAACGCATCAGTGATGCTTTTATTGATTTATTATTTACTTGATTTTTATTGTAAACCTTAGGATAAGTGTGTAAAAAGGGCGGACTGAATGGGCAGTGGCATTATCTTCCAATCAACCCTCGTTATTAATTAAACGATGAGGTATGTACGTGTTACCAAAATACACTTACACCAATCGTATAATATATACCTACATAAATATAACATGAATAATAGGTAAATATATATTTTAGTGTGAATATATAGTTCAGTGTTACAGATATCCCTGGGCGACGATGACCACTTACTAAGGTGAAGTTCGTCTGCTATTCTGTCTATCTGTTGATGATCTGAATGCGCTGTACTTGGTTCCCAATAATTAAACGCATAATCAGTAAACTTACTAATAAAAAGACTTCGCCAATTAAATATTTAGTATCAGTTATTTAAACCTAAAATATCGTCGTCACTTTATCGCCTGTAACAAACGTAAGTTGCTTAAACCTAGCGAATGGTTATCAATCATTTGTAACACAGTCGACGATACCTTTGGGTGGACGCGTTTCATAAGATCTAGTATTATAATAAACTTATTATAATTACTAGTTGCTTAGCATTTGTTTCCCACGCCTGAACTTAAAATCCTAGTCACGCGATTCTAATTCTTACGAACTCATATACATACATATTACAAATTAATTGTTATCCTTTAACTGATTACAAATTCATTTGCGACTACATTCTAACTGTGATTAATTATGATGGTCTGAACAATTCGCAATGAATTTAAAGTTATATATTTTTAATAAAGCCTTTAAATAAGTGTCCTTAAATGAAGTATCTTGATTTTCTTAAATATAATCTTGTCAATTCTAGTACTTTTAAATGTTAACTTTTTTATGAGTATCTAAACAAACCGACACTTTATCTTTTTCTATAAACAATGTAATCTAAATATATAAAAAATAATGTGTGTCTGTATGTCCCTTATGGTCTCTAAAATGGTAGGAGATAGAGTATCGATGTCTTTAGTAACTTTGTTCAGAATTCTCTGTAGAAGGTTTTGGTATCAAAATTATATCGATCGGACACATGGTTGATGTTTGCTGATTTTCTTATTTTCTTTAAATTAATTTTTTTAACATTTTGTATATTGCATTATAGATCTACATATATGTACTTCTAGGCGTGATTAAATAAAAAGTAAATTGTTAATAAGAACCCGTAAAATAAAAGTGCTAAATTTTAATTTCAATCAGTACATTTTATTGATTTTCAAACCATTGTTTAAATGTTAAAGTAACGAGTTATATTAGATTTTTTGTACAAAACATTAAAAAAATAACAGCATTAATCAACTATTGCAATTATTAACATATAGTGATTGTATTCATTTATAGATATTAACCGCTATTATTATTTTGACTTACAAATATACGGTTTAAGCTAATAACCGGAAAATCAATAAACAAAACGACTGATGAATCGCCGTTCTTTGACTTCCTTATAACTAATAACATCAGGTGCCGACGTGACATTGGTCATAAAATATGTATTTTTTTTTGTTTAATTATTAGTCAATTGATACGATTCTACATAATAAGTATAAGGGTTTACTAAAGGAGATTTTTCGCAATATATCCAATTATTTTAAAACATACATTCAAGCGCATTTGTTGGTTTACTTGTAGTCAACCAGAAGACTGTATATCAATGGCATTTTACATATAATTAATAATTCCCATCGCAACGGCTGAATCCATGAACTTAGATCAACAAGACGACAGACAAGACTAAATACTTCCATTCACTACAACTTCCTAATATAAATATTTAAGTTTATTCAGCGCTCAGCAAATCGTTTTCAAGCCATAGCTCATGCATTAGTTATATGAATTAAATAATCAACGCACAACTTATTTAAAATATCTCTTAAGGACAGATTTGAAAAATAATGATAATTGGAACCTACAAACTATTACAAATTTACGCACCTGGGTAGTAATTTTGATTCGGTTTATATCCTGTAAATGTAAGTTTGTTTTGTTTTCACGCCAAATATACTCAACCGATTATCATGAAACAAGGTACAAAAAAGAACATAGGATACTTTTTATTAAAAAAACATACCTATATAAAAAAATATATAATGATTATTTCTTTTTATTTAAGGGTTTCAACGGGAACGCAGCGGCGGGTAAAAGCTAGTATCTAATAAAACAATAAATTAAGTTAATTTTATATTTAAAATAATAACAATAACCGAGACGAGCTCAATTCTCATTAAGTTATTTCACTGATCCTCATATACACACTGACAAAAGTGGGAATATCGATTATTGGCCGTAATCTTATTTAAGAATTTGTATAGCTTTGAAGTTTGTGGAAAACCCGAAGCGTGGTGACTTGGCATAGCGGTTAGCATAAAGACAAAATAATTTAGAAACATACAGTAATATAGTAGCAGTAGTATAGGTATATAGTAAATAAGTTACATTCAAATGAATTAATAAATAAATAACGCCACTTTCAACCCAGGTTACTGCGCAAGACGAAATTAAATTAACTATGCATCAACTACACAGTTAACAGTGATTTGTCA
>DWJN01001436.1:0-18030 GCA_018248895.1 Carystus phorcus
GCCACTACTGTCACTGTTGAGAATAACATTCAAATATGTATTGTATATTACCTACATGATTTGGTAATTGCATTTTTCATATAGTAAGTACATGTATGTATATCATAGATTCTAGAAATGTCGCAAGTGTGACCGATTGAGAATGATTTTAGCTTCCAATAAACCTTTTGTTTATTTTCAATCAGTTAAAATAAAATGAATAATTATTATTTTGGCATATTAAACAAAGCATTCGAGTAATATTATAACACTTACTTATAGTATTAGACTTTAAATCAGTCTGTACTTTCCCGATTGGCCAAGTTTTAAAACAAATAACGATTTTAACTTACACACCAACATAACCTCTACACACATTTTACTAAATTGACACTTGATTTATTTATAAACTATTGTTTATTAATAGTCTATTAGCTTTAATAAATTAAAAATTATCTAGTAACCTCTATCTATTCTGTTACTTACTTCTATATTTAATTTAAAAAATACCTTATTCAAAACATTAAAATACTTTGATACTTCTTTAAATTTTTAATGATACTTAAACTATTTTTCAAATTCCCATACCTCCCCGCAGTTAATTAATAAAATAAGCTGATTCTGGTGACTTTGACTGCGTGCTTTCTGCCCTCTGCGGTCCTGTTCGGATACCACCTTACATTTATTACCTTACTTCATTCACTAAAGTTCAAATAAAAACCACCAAGAAATATAAAGCAAGCACAAGGAGCATCAATCTGTTATTTTACTTCTGTCCATACTTATGAAAATATGAAAACTTAAAACTTATGAAAATGTCATGCGCTAAATATGAACATACTGAAAACTATTCACTTTTTCGTTTCATAAATATATTAGGTATTACTAGATGTTTCTCTTTGTGCGAGTTTGTACTTTGACTAACGGCCGCTTCTTATAACTTATATGTATATCCCCTCTAGTTCACATTCTATTTCTATTTCTTTTTGTAACTTATTCTTACTTACCTTCTTTGCGATAGATAGATGCGCGAAATGACAGATTGTTTGGGCAAAAGTATCTTCTCTGATATTATTTTTTTTAACTTAATAAATGACTATAACCTGATCGTAAGTGGTAATGTAGTCTTCGAAAATGAAGCAAAAGCGCAAATGTGCGGGTATATCTACCATACCTTAATTTTTTACCAGCAAACAGAAGCATGCTTGTTATAAGAATGGGTCGGAATCGTTAAGCATATCTCATTTTCGTTCAAACAATAATTACAATAATTATCCTTAGGTACTGCAGTAATATTTATTTCGATTTACAGAACCCGAAACGGACAAGTCGCCGTCATCGCCGACCCGAAGGAAATTGCCGAAAACTCCGGTATAATACCCATACAGGCTTTAATTATAACGATATGTGTTGTGATCCCCTCGGTCTTCAGGACTCTAGTAGAGACTGTCACTCGGTGCCTACTCGTCTGCACTTCAGCTCTTCTTATAGTGATCTAACGAATTAGTTTGTTATTTAAGTTAATGGATCAACTTCGTTGGATCATTGCGGTTTTTGAGGTTGTAGTATTATTAATATAGTGTTTAGATACCGATATCCATTTCTTGTATTTTTAACATCCTTCGATTAATCAATAATCGAAGTATAAAGATGATCCAGTAACTAAATAGTAAGTTAAAATGTTCATTTATAAATCTACGTTATTATTTTCTGATGTTTCACTGGCCGAGCCATCGCATCGAGGTCGCGCCGGAGAGCGATCATTGCAGCTCTAAAACCAGTTTATTTTTCGTCCTTCATGAAACTTAAAACGTTGAGATTTTATAAGAAATATTTTGTCACTTTGTCAGTTATATAGTATTCCAAAAGGCTCGTTAAAATCTATAAGGAAACGTGACAAACGTATTGTTGTTGAACAGTTTCGAGTCGGACGAAAACGTTGAACACGAGCTGGTCTCCGGTGAACTGCTGTGATACTGTAGCACTAGTCGGTCGAACTTCCTCCACGTTACACTAGTTATAAGAGATAGTGTTTCTATTTACGACCGTAGGTTACATTACATTTGTTAACCTTTTACTATATTTAAAAGGGATCTGTTTGTTTACTTACATTGTATATTAAACTCTTGACTATCTCTGATTGAAATTTATTTGTTGTTTGTTACCTAACGTTATACGTTGTCGTTTATAGGTATTATATCCTTTTGTAGTCCTAAGTGAAGTGTGTGAAAAAATGCTACCTACTTATTTTCAGATTTTTATTTTTTCTATGACCTGACCAATTACATAGTCTCGCCACCGGCGCCGGGCGGAGTTCGATTGTAGGGAATAAACGGCAAAATATGAAATTCGATGAATCAGAATTTGATCAGTAAGTGTGTTCAACCTCTGGATCAAACTTTAGTGTTCGATGGTAGAGTCTAGGATCCCGATATCGACTACCGCTCTAGGATATCCCGGGACGAATAGAATAACTGTCCGTGGACAGATTAAGGGTGTAGAATCTAGATTTGCTGCTTTCAGCTTGCCAAAACGAACAAAGAGATACTCTGCCTCATACTGTACAATCGCGCTAGATCAAACGCGACACTAACAGATCACTCATAATATCGTCACGAATCGAAAATACAAGTGAATCATTGAAAGTGCGCCAAGCGAGCGGCAGGCCGCAGCCGCGACCACTGTACGGCGCCACCGTAGCGGACGACGCACAGTGCGGCGCACGACATACGGCGAGGTGAGCCGCCCCGCCGCGCCGCACACTCCCGTTTGTACCGTCTCATGTTACGCATCGAGTGTCTGTTGCCGAGTCTTGCTGTTCATTTAGCGTAGTGTATGCCGCACATTGTATCGAGACGCTCATAAGCTTCGAGCGGTTGCAGCACGGTAACCGCAACCCCTTGAGCGACAGGCGCGCACCGCCCGGCCCACGGCCGACGGCCGTCCGACGACGACACGATGTACATAGCCGCCCGCCCTCATAACTGTAGTTGAATGCTCAGCCTCGATACGTACCTACCGATGGAAACTGCATGATATCGGCACACCCGGACCTGTGCATACCGATCTAGTACAGAGCACCGAATTCGAACAGAAGCATTTGCGTGTGATTGTGCTAAAATCGACACTGTATTGTTTTACCAAAAAGAACATTGACTAAATACATCATATCTTGCGTATGTTATCAACTCACATGTGTGTCTGTATTTTTGCCGCTTTTACATCACAAATACTAGCTCATATAAGTATGTGTTACAACAGATTGTTAACGTTATGTCCACATATACATTACAGATTCGAAAATCGAATAGCGACAATATAGTTGCATTGTTTTATTGATTAATGCTCATGAGTCGAATAAAAATTGAAAATGTATGTTAAAGTTGTAGTCCCTAGAACTGCTGTCTGCAATATCATAGAAATACTATAGAGGATTATAACATAGGTTTAATAGATATCACGTTCATGTAATGTAGTAATGTACTACTATTACTAAACACCTATAATTAGGTATTGAATAGATAACCCTTAGACGTAGGATTTTTACTCATTCCTTTAGACATTCTATCAATAACTTGTTTGGGCTACATTCATGAACTTACAGATACATTCGGCTTTACCCGGTATCAGCATGATACAGCTTTCTGCATGGCGATCGAAAGCGTCCGAATACTTATTTATGTTAAATAGAAACGCCTCAGCCCGAAGCATGTTGTTTCGATTAAATATTTTGCAACCGAAATGAATAATATATAACTATTCAACTCACAAGCGATGGCGGTATGAATGCATTGCTATGGTCGCACAGAATGGAATCGGATTTTCAATAAGTTGCTGATGGAAAATTCAATAGCTGATCGTTGCTGCATGTTACGATACGATGAAGCATTCCTCGAACGATACCAAAGAATTATTAATTATTGATACAAATTTTAAGAAAACTTGAGTCATTTTGTTTTTATCGCGTTCAGTTTTTCATATGTAAAATAATTGATTCCACTTTAATCATTCAACGTGACTGCAGATTCATATAAACCATTCGCAGTTAATTTTATCAACGCAACTAAGCGATCTACAGTCACATTGCATGAAATAGTGAAGTAGGTTCGTTTTCATCTGATTGAAGCGAAAATTTGAAGTGTGTTGTTATGCGTAGGAGCAAGACCGTGCGGAGAGGTTCCGCGAGCGGCCGCCGGCGCGCGCGCAGCTGCAAGTGTGGTTCGAGAGCGACATCCGCAAGCTGGTGGTGGTGCTGATCGCCGCCGACGACCTCCCCCCGCGCGACCACACGCTCGGCTACGGCGACGAACCAGAAGCGTTCGCCAGAATACGCCTGCTGCCTTCCCTGTAGGTTGTTTTCACTAAATCTAGTAACGATCTACGATTTACAATAATCCATCTAGTTCAGGACAAGAGAGGTTAAATAGAGAAAGATATCTTCGACTGGAAGAAAAAAATACTTTGGTGTGAAGACGTAAACGTTTGTGATCATCTATTTTTAAGATGAGCCAACGTGCATTGTATCCTATATGCTCTGATACTATATGTTTCTTTAATGTGTATAGACATAGTTTCACTTATAATAACCCAACCCGAGGGACAATGCACAAAATTCCCGTCAAACAGTCAAACATTTATTCTCAACCTCATATATTCTTAATAATCCTGTAATTATATTTTTATGAAATAATCCCCAAATTAATATACAATTTACAGATGGTAAAAGAACGCTTGTGTGTAAGTGACGCTTGGAAATAATCACTTTTTTGTAAGAATGATGGAAGCGAAATTTTGAGCGTAAGCGTATTAACTAAATACAAACTTCAACCTGCAACATCAATTGTAAGAACCATCTGTGGAAGCGGTATTGAGTGGTTATTTATTCCAGTGAAAGTTGCCCGCCGGTGGAGACCGACCCAGCGTCAGCGTCGTGCAGCCCCGTGTGGAACGCCACGCTCGGCTTCGGCGGGCTCACGGCGGACCTGCTGGCGGGCCGCGCCCTCGAGCTCACGCTGTGGGACGCCTGTCCTGGAATAGATCCTGTGCTTATTGGAGAGTGCACTGTAAGCGATCGTTCTCAGAAACACGTATATTTATTTTGTGTACACTATAATCGTGTTTGAGAATTATCATTAGCATTTCCAGTATTGTTGTTGATTAAATGTTTTGCGTAAGTGAAAATGACACATTTTTATTACAATAAAAAAAGGATTACTTAAAGATATAATCAGTATGTAGGTCTTAGTCATTTTATGTTTTTTCATAGGATCAAATTAGAGTCCTAATGATACATAACTTTGGCGGTGATGAGGAACTTTGGCGTGGTTATTGTTTTTCGTAATATTATTTTTCCCATAATGCCACTCTCATGTATCAAGTTTTACGCATACTCACTGTGAGGTTGCGTATTAGCGGTTAGGTAAGTAAGTATGCTTTTGTTCGACTGCGGTGCGATGATCCTAACAGGACTAAACTTGCTGTGATACGCTACGCTTACCACATTCATTATTAAAAAATATAAAACGACAGGCGTTTTTATATACGTATAATGTGCACTTCCTAGTGGCTACACACCGCAATGCAATATGAAAACGTACGTTTTATGTATAAAGTTATTTCACGTAAGATAAGTGATCGCATAATTTGCAGATGGAAGTGGAAAAGGCGTTTGCAGAGGAGCGCGCCGTGTGGTGGACGCTGGAGGAGCGTGGCACGCGGTCCGCCAATGCATCGCCACGAGGCTCGCTGGCAGGAGCGCGCGCGCTACGCCGCGGGGACTTCGCCTCGCAGCGCTCCGTCTCCGGTAACTGCATTTATGTCTTCGTAGCCATGCGCTACGACGTAGGCAGTCGTAGACAGACTTCTACGCCGTAACTTTGTTTCTCTACGTCGCGTGCCATGTCATAGAATATTAAATTATATTCACGGCATCACGGCTAGGTGACCGAGATAACATCGTTGTAAACGAAATCTTTACGACCGTGTTAAAAGTTAAGAAAATAATTGGTATTAATTTGTAATTTAAAATTTAAAATGAAACGTGTTCTTATTGTGTTGTAATAGAACTAACTTGTTTGACAAATAATTTGGTCAAGGCCCATTGTGATATTTTATAATTTTTAATATTTTTATATTAAACATAATTATGGACAAGTAACACGACCTAAATGTGGCTCTTTGAAACGTAAAGAAATTTTACTAATGTATTGTCATTCAGTCGTCTGTGTTGAATCATTGAGTACATACATATTTACCTAATATGTTTTTTTATCAAATTTATGATTTGTCTACAAATCTGATTACTTAGTATCCCCCGAAATCGGCTATGGCTGTCACTAATCTGAAAGCATAAGCAAACAAGCACATGGCCAACAACGCGTCGTTGATGCCTTTTATGGTTTTGATTTCTATAAAAAACTAGCAGACCCGGCTACGCGTTGCTGTGACCTACTCATACCATAACCTACTCATGGGTTTACATACTCAATTTAGCCGATTAATAACACCGCCATCTGTTAGAATCTTATGGAACTAATCCTCTGTAAGATATTAAAAAAAAATGCAATAAAGTAATATTGCGATTATAAATTGAGATGTAAGCTGTCCTATCTTTTAAGTCGCATCAAACTGCACACGGTGTGCTAAATTTGATTAAAATAGGTTAAGTAGTTTAGAAGTTCATGGCGGACAAACATTGTGACATGTACTTTATATATATTAAGATGTAAATATCGCATTAACTGGAGCAGACGACATGGACTCGATCGGCGAGTGCGCGTCGCTGCTGCACCCGGACCACGCGTGGGTGGCGGGCTCGCGGCGCGGCTCCTCGCAGTCCGAGACCCTCGAGGTGGAGGTGTACCAGCTGGGCAAGGACTTCTCGCGCTCGCTGCCCGGCTCCCGGCGCTCCTCCTTCCAGCAGCAGGACAAGGGTACACGCTCACACAATACCGTTTTACACTTGTACCATATTTACCCGATCCCACATCTCATTAGAAACGGTTATACAGAATATGAGAATGACGACACATTTGTGTTAGAATCAATTGTATATTAAATAATTTAATTTCTATAAAAATACATACATACTGTAGAATACACGATAATTCTGATTTATTGTTTTTAGCATGGAGGTAATAAAATAAAATTCTATTTAATATTTAGTTACGACAAATCTACTGTAAAGCAGTTTATAATTATAACAGAATACAAGTGACTAGATATCGCTAAGATATCTTTTAAGTAAAAATTTGCTGCAACACCCTATCAAATAATCTTTAAAATCCAAACACAGCAGCTTGCACCCTTCTTCGAAGCCCATCGCCCTCCTCGTTGACACACCTATAAATCTTAATAATATATATTAACTCTTTATTGTTTGCACATCGCAGAACGTCGGAAAAATCATATTGAGGATATATAAACGGAAGAAAAGAAAAACGGAGTTATAGAAAAACGAAGCAAGGTGAAAGAGTCAAATAATTATTTTAATATAAGATGTTAATGATGGTTTTGTGTCAGACGGCGTGCACGAGAGCGGCGGGATGGGCTCGCGGCGCAACGAGCGGCGGCGCTCGTCGTGCGTGCGGCGCGACCCCGACGACATCCTGCGCTCGCTGCGCGCCGTCAAGGGCGAGCTGGGCCGCACGCTCTCGCTGTCCGGCTCCACCGCCAGGCGTGAGTACCCCGCCTCACACAACCGCACCTCGCGCTCTCTCTCTAAGTAAGCGAGCTTACTCACGTCAAACTTTAAGGCCGTTAAACTGTTCTGAAACTCGTGACGTCATTTTCTTTCATAAAACTCACGGCTCGTAGATATCAGTGGCCATAAAATTTGGCATGTGTGATACACTTAAGCAAATTTAGGCTCTCAATTATTTAATTGACAATTTCGTCGGTCACGCGAAATTCATGCCCTTTTCGTATTCAAGCAATGTAAATAATGTAGAAGAGGGGTTATAGTTACAGGGAGAGCTCTGAGGGTACGAGTTAATACAAAAATTGCATTATGAATATATATAATGCTTATCCGAAATAAAAATGCAGAATTTCTAGAAATTGTATGATTTAATGTTTGATGTTAACCTATCATCAAATATTCATGTCTACAGTTTATACTCTCTCCAAAGATTTTAATGTGCCTAGTTTTACAACCGAAAGGAGAAGCGTAAAAATGGAAACTATAGCTGTTAATAAATTACATTTTGGCGAGTTATTTCGTGTGAACGACGTAAAGTAATGCAACTCACACATTTGCTCACTGAATTAATAATGTAGGCAACGTTATTTATTTAACAATTCTATTAATGGCGATTGATTTTATCTATCGAGACTTTATGCCCTAATATTTTCGTAGCCTCATATTTAAAAACTGTAACTTAAAGTATAAGGACATCATAATATCGATGGATAAAATCTCGTTCGCAATCGAGCAAATTTGTTAGCAGTACCTTACACGTAATGTCAATACCAACATATTATTATGTTATACGAGACCAATTGTTGATCATTTCCCTTGTATCTGACTAACAAATATGCTCAATATAGCCTGTGATACCAATGTTCCATTATTCATTCGCGTGTTGATGACATATTACGTTTTGTTGCTAGTATCGGTCGGTAACGCAAATGAATCACGGAATATACCTGGTGTACGCAAATACTTTATAAATACTTATTATTTCTTATTTACAGAGAGGCTTAGGTAATATAATTTATTATCTTTTTAATTATCTTTGGGTTTGAAATATTTTTAAAACGTGTGATATTCCTTAAAGATACCGAAATTTTATCATTACATAGTTTAATAACGAGATTAGAACAAAAAACATAATTCGATTGAACTATTAATATAAGTACGCATTGTCTTCTCACACTTATTTATCTAAAGCTAACAATCACAGAATCGTTTAGGCAACTGCTACGAAAACTTTTCACTTATCCAAAAACACGCTACCCTGGGTACCGATCCGATGCCTAAGCATAAGTTAGACCTACACCCTAATCTGCCTTGTTTTATACGACACAGATCACCTCCGATTTAACTTAGCAATCTGTCAGCGTCAACGATCCCACCACTAACTGAACTGTACGAACATAGCGGGTACTGACTTGTTGTATGTTGCTTGTCTGGTCAGCAGCGACGGACCGTTAGAACCTCGGTAAGCGCCCGCCGCCCCGGCCGCCCGCGCGCCTCCTGCCGGTTGCCCGCGCGGCGTCGGTACTCGATCCCTTGTGACGTCCGAAGGCCGGCGGTTCCGTATTGCGTCCCGCTATACACCGCCGCCGATCACGACCTCGAATTCTGCTTCGCTTGCATACAAACGCATAAACTTAGTACATCATGTACGATGTAATCGATGCTAGATGCAATGCCTCCTTATGGGTTTAAGTTAAACAGCGATGACGAACTCTGGTTTAAATTTCAAATGAGAGAGGCATCAGCAATTAAGTTGTGCATCCCAATAATCCAAATATTTTTCATACGCCGTAATAATTTAGAAGTTAATACTAGTAGTGTGATACATGACGTTCTAAGTTTATGTGACAACATGTATCCGTAGTACAATTGGAGGGCGGACCGGCGGCGGGGTGCGGGCGCGGTGCGGCCCGCCGGCCTGTAGTAGCATGGGTCATACATCGCTTGCGCGACGGCCGCGCGCACGCACCGTTGAATGTGGCTGCGCCCGACGCTTCTCATTACTTCACTATCTGTTCTGTTCTGTCCTGACGCATGCCCGTCCGGGGGCGATCACGCTCACTTCATCTGTCTCTGTGTACCGTCTGTTCGGCTGCCCGTCTACGTTCATTTCGATGGCATTGTGTCGCCTAGGATGTCTTGGATTTCATTACTTTTGCGAATGTCACTCATTATTACGATGCGCATTCTATTAGATTTCTTGTAAATATTATCTTACTAGGCCGTAGATTAACGTTCCTATGTTACACAGATTTGTTTGATACGTTCCATTTACCTTTCTTGAACGTGGAGTTACATGTTTTGTAGGCGTCACCGCCGTAGTTGGTGATCAAATGACGTAGCGCTCTCATCGGCGGTGACATACTTTACAACCAGGTCACGATCTTGTCTACGAACGACTGACTGATGGCTGTTCATAACACGGAATGCTTATACCATAAGTTGAGATCTGCTTAAAGCAACTATTAGTCTCGACTACACTTTTGGCTGCACACGTGGAAACGCTTCTTCTTTCATTTATGTGTTTAGGACAGATCGATTGGAATCTATATGTTAAAAACTGTACCTATAACGTTGGCACGAAGCTGTTTGACGTGCTTCATTTATGTAATTTTTTATTTCGGTGTTCGTTTGAATGGTTCGTTCTCTTTTTGTTACCCTTTTAGTTAATGTTACTTTTTGACGTATGTGTTAAAGCGATAAACGGTTTTAGACTCCACTCCAACATAGCTTCTTTAAGAGTATAATGTTATCGAATATCGTACCCGCAACCGCTCATTAGGTTTCGCCTTATAACTTTAACGAGAAATAAATAAATTTGACTAGTCTTGTAGCATTTTTATAGTTCAATTTAGACACTCGATTAACAGTTGATACATTTTCGAATAGTTAAAACAACCAGTCATTTAACAATTAACATTACAATCAGTAGCGTTCACGTAACATTGCCAAATGACATAGTAGTAAGAAGCAGTAGCGGTAGAAGGCGAGTAGTGAGCGGTAGCGGGTATCGGGCAGTATCGGGCGGCTGGTAGCGGTGTTGTGCGGGCAGGCACGGCGACGGGGCGCAAGGGGAGCATGTGGGCGGCGGTGCCCGCGCTGCCGGCGGGCGAGCTGGGCCAGCCCGCGGACGAGGACATGCCGCTCGGGCCGGGCCAGCTGCCGCCGCGCAACGACCACCTGCCGCCGCTGCACGCGGAGATCAACATCAGCATCATCATGATCAAGGGACAACTCGAACTGGAAGTTAGTACTCCGCTCACTATTGATATCGTCATAGCACAATCCGTAGTGTCCGCGCTCGAATCGAATTCGACTACCAATGATTTGTAAATGTATTAAATCTAGATATGTGTAACCAGAGTAACTGAAAGCTATTAAGCCGTGACCATAAATTAAGCAAATTATTAAATGTAAACAATGCGCGTTGACATAATATCTAGTTTATATTTTTGTCACTTATATTTGATTGTGATACACAGGTGTCGCACGCGCGGCGAGTGTACGGCGTGAACGGCGAGGTGCCGGACTCGTACGTGAAGTGCTACCTGCGCGACGGCGACAAGTGGCTGCACAAGCGCAAGACGCGCGTCGTCCGCCGCACCACCGAGCCGCACTTCAAGCAGACGCTCAAGTATCAGGTACCACACATTCACCGTAAGATGATCTCTACATTGCCAAATGAAATAGTAGTGAGGAGCAATAGCGGTAACATCCTTCACATCATATCCGAATGGGATCACGAAGTCATTAAGGTCAAATTACGTAGTGATTTTATAATTCTTCAATGACCAGATACGTTTTTGAATGTTAAATAGGCAAATAATGACAATAGATTTCCACAGACTATTTTAGTGATTATTTAATTTGATAAACGATCAATTAGGTAGGGATTATGTCAATCAAAGGACTTATATTTTAATATTAAAGAACAGATTAAAATAACATAATTTATTTATTAATGTAACTAATTGGAAACATTACATTTATAATATCAGTGTATATTTGTTATTTTTAGTCCATGCCGTCTCTGTTAACTATTTTCCTTTGTCTGTCCCTTTTTCTTCTCTAATAAACCTCCGTACCGAGCGCATGCAAAACGTTAATTTGCCACCGAATTACCAAATTTCTTCAGTAACAAACGTTCCAGGCGAGCGAGGCCCTCGGGCGCACGCTGGTGGTGATGCTGTGGCAGCGCTGCGGCGGGTTCGAGCACAACCTGGCGCTGGGCGGCGCGGAGATCGCGCTCGACAAGCTGACGCTGCCGCAGCGCACCTACGGCTGGTACCCGCTGTACCCCGCCACCTCGCTCGCCGCCGACGAGTCGCCCGACTGATCCAGGGAGCCGTCGCCGGAGCGCCGCGACCGCTAGCGCCCCCCGACGGCTGCCCCCCCCACTGATGTGCTACCGACGACCGCACCTCCCGCCGCTGCTCCTCTCCCCGCCGCCCCACGACGGTTCCACTTATCGTTTGCGGAATGGACTCCCGAGTTTCAACAGATGCATCGTTTTGTATTTCTGTGTATGTGTGTAGCTTATACAGCCAACGAAGGCCTAAGTGATCGGAATACGTTTAGTTAATAGCCTAGTTATGTAAATCTATTTTTCAACTACAAAATTGCCTATGAACTGATAAATATCCGTAACGTTTACGAGTCCCGTACGGCCCTTAAGTTGAGGACGTATATTTTTGCCGTTTACCTAAACCAGACCTTCATAAACGTGTATTAGGCTTAGGTAACCCAAATAGAGTAACGTATAGGTATACATATATATGTTTAATACACAGGCACATAATCTCACGTCGTCGTATTTGATTTCCAATAGTATTAGTGAATAGATGTTAATGGCAGTTAACAAGATTTTAACGTTTTGATGTGATTAACTCTGTTGTGGTTCGTGTTTCTTCCACCAACCTATAATAATGTTTCAAAGTGTATTGGATACTGGGTGTAGTCGATATGTGACACCGAGACATTTTTTTCCTAAATAATAAAGATGTCACTTAATGAGGCGTTGAATTACCTCGTCTTATTCAGAATACATATCTAAATAAAAACAAAAAATAAAACTTCATCCATTAATCCCCATATCCGTATTTCTCACATATTGTGTATAGTCACAAGCAGTGATAAGTAGACGTTGACAAGTGTCTATTTGATATAAACATTGTACGACGCAAAATGATGTAAACAAGCTTTGCCTCAAAATTAAGTACCCAATCATTAAAATTGCCCTTTCTATATAGATTTTTATGCCACCATAGTAAATGAAAATGTATAAATAGATAATTATAATATATTTTATAGTTACCATGATTTTGAGACAAAGCTCGTTTACTTTTTTCTTTTGCATCATTTGTGTTTATATTAATTAGGAACTCGTCAATGTATACATTTCAGTGCTCGTGACTGTACTATACAATAAAAATGTGACTGACTGTGTATACAAAAAAATTATCTCAAAATTTCGACTGTACCAAACAGTATTTTTCTAACTACATACATATTTTGTACTTAACGACTGCACCCTATATACCTAACTACAAAAGTATATTAGCTTTCTAAGTGAACCTTTGTATAATGTTATCAACATTTTAAAGATTTTATTACAAAAAGGAGCTTAAAAATGCTTAATAGTTTAAATTGTGAACGTGAAAGATATTTTAAATCTAAAAAGGTTCTAAATCTAAATAATCTCTATGAAACCTTGTGCTCACATTATTAAAAAATAATATACGAAATAGACAACACACAATACGCTAAAACACAATAATATAAATAACAACTTAAACCTCGAGGCAGTATAATTGTATAACTTGCATTTGTAGAAATTTTATATGTGGTAATGTAGTATAGCTTTGTAATTATTGATTCTTAGATACTATTCATAAGACTATTTATTCTATATTACAGACACTTAGGAGCTTCACGTCTTCTTGTATTCCTACAGTTATAGTTTCGAATTTGATACAATCAACATATATTTTACTCGTTTCGTGTCGTATTAGAAACAGACCCCTGTTTGAAAAGCCAGTTAAAGTAAGACTTAACTTACCGTACTAGTAATAAAACCTTCACGGCTATAAGACATAGAGTAGGAAATGTAACAAGTATTTTCTATTTTACTTTTCGTTATTTTTAAGTAAGTGTATTGAGACAAAATATTGTGTATTTGATATTATCTTATACAACCCCATCTTTAAAACTTTGCCTTATACGACTCATAGATTTCTTAAGTAACTCTAGTGTATAAATTCGACTAGATAGGTACTATTCTTCCAAGGTTGTGCTTTAGTGAATTTTTCCCTACAAAGCTATCTACACGCCGACACCGTTGGCACTATTTATTTATATCACAATACAACTTATATCCTTGTAATCTGTAAATATCTATTTAAATTGTTTTTCAAAATTTTCTACGCACAACTATTTTCGTGATAATCTTTTATAATACTAGCATCAAATGTAACGTACACATCTCTGAGTATCTTATAGTAGATGTCACAAAGTGTATCTTACAGATCGTAGGTTAGTACTGTGTGGTTCGACTCGGGAACGGACCGTCACTCTGAGTAACAGTAGGTACTTAACTGTTTATCGGGTGTAGATGTTTAGCCACTCGGGTCGCGTGTTGTGCAGTAACTGAGACGGTAATCGTAATTATAGTCCACGTATTTATATCAATCTGTAGTGTCGCACTACTCGTGTGTAGGACGGCGGAGGCCGGCGTCCCTTCTCGCACGCCACCGGCCTCGCTGATACACTACAGAGCTACTTTTATAGCATAAATCATCCGCAGATCTAAATTTCTGCGTATACTACTTATATTAATATTAAATAAAAAAAAAAGTTTAAACAATGAAATAAAAAAATCAACATTTTACATCAATACTCGTAAAAAAGCAATATAACGACAAAAAATCCACTATTTATATTTAATTAAACCAAAAAACATCAGTTTGGTCCAAACAGAGTCGAGTCGAGAGTGCCGGAATGCATTCGTCCGTTCATTACAGTCATTCAATAAAAAGTATATAATAAGTAGATCTGACAATGAATGAAAACTGCGATCCGTTGGTTGTGCTGTAACCCAAGCGCTAGGCCAAGGCCGCGTGACATAACACGTTACGTGTCGCGCCGTTACCTGCCCGCGCACCGCTACTTGTACTTGTCGCTAAAGATAGCTCCGACAATAATGGCGCTCGCGAACGTTCAGCGACAATGTAATGTTATCACTACAATATAAAACGCATATATTTTATTTTTTACCTTTTTAAATGATCACTTATCCAAAATAACAAGCCATAAAGGACAATAAGCCGTTTCAAACTCACATTTTTAATAGATTTGGTGAAAAAAAATTTAGGTTCTAAAATTATATTCTCCTAAAAGGTTTAACCAATTATTTATTCGTCTAATAAAAAATATTAGCATTAACCTGTGTGAACTCTTCAAAAATTGCGCAACGATACATAATTACACGTACGAGTTACTAGGTAATAATAGTATGTAATATCATGGAACGAAACAGGTAGTTCCCGTAGATTCCTACTCATATATTAGCATGGTTACAATTTCTGAGCTGAGGGGATACGGTAGCAAAGATGGCGACATATTTACTAGACTTCACATCGAACACCGTTAGACGGCGACTGATGTGAGCCGTATTACAGCAATCAGACACGTAACGTCATGACACTGCGTCTGTGCGTTTGTCGCTGATGTCGGCCAACGGTACCACTAATCAAAGATTACGCGGAAAATAGCGCGTTCTTCCATTGCCGCACATTCCGGATACAAACGTGTGACGAACCCACGATGATAGCTAAGCCAGTTGTTACTTTAATTGATTGTATGAATGTAACAATGTAATGTTGCAAGAAGATATCGCCAGTTTAAAAGATTCTTGATATTATAAGTTGTTTGTAAAGATACAATTGCATTGCTGAATATATTTTCCCATTATTTTTTACCATTCCAATCACAAAAAAAATAAACAACTACTTACCATAAAAACTGACCTAAAAATTTAAAATTTAGTGGAATATATAACTCTACACTCAATGGTCGCGTTAAGGAAAAATCCCTTATTTTCTAAGTGCGCAATATAATCTTATTCGACTTGCAAATAAAATAAAATTGAAGCTTCACGGAACTAAAGTTCAAATCACCAGAGTCCGTAGCAATGATTTAGTTTCTTGACAGTTAAAAAAATAACAAAGGCAAGTCATTAAGCCTTTATTTTTAACAAAACTTATTCTTATGTTGCCTTCAATGAAAACCATTGTCGGTAGTTATGACTGTGTGGGATTCGTGAGTAATGACCATGGCTTATTGGTGTTATATAGCACCGCGCGGGCCTGTCAAGGTCTTTGTTTCAATTATCACTGGGTTAACCTTGCAATATTTAGTTTAGTAAGAGCAGGAGGGCATAACCAATACCTAGAATTAGTAATAAACGTATTCTTATATTTATTACTTCATAATTTGCTCTCGCTTCTATAATATTGTGCTTACACCCATAACCAAAACAACTTTTAATTCATTTGAGGTAATACACAAATACCACATTGATATTGTTCAAGATTTGAACGACATTTTTTGTATTCTGAAAGTAAGAAAGATATTTATTTACTAAAACACGTTTACCAAAACACAGGTTAGACATTTTTTAATAATCTCTTTACTTAATATTCATATAATCATATACCTCTTATCATATACAAGTAGAACAAGTTCCCATTATAAAATGCATTAGATGATCCATGCTATGCTATAATATACAAATGTGCTAAAATAAATCTTTCAGATTCAGAGTTCGGCATGATACCCAAACAGACAATGAGATAGATATTAATTACTAAAATATATATCTAAATATGTATATTGGTAAAAAATATCTCATGTACAGGCTTAACCATGCTACAATTTTATCAATAGTATAGCTATATTTAAAATGCATTGTCTTGTTATTTATCGTGAACTTTGTAATTTAAGGTCATATTATAATTCGTTCCACTATATAAAATAAATAATGAATTACAGACATCAAAAAGTTTCTGCCTATCTAATACAAAATCAGGTAATCCTTCGCATAGACATTCTATTTTCACCATTACGAGTCATAAAATACTTTTTGCCTTAGCACAGACAGTACAGTTACAGAATAATTCGCCACAGAGACTCGTCGTACAAGGAGGTCCATCCTCCTACAGATAGTCAGATTACAGAGTTAACATAACGTTGTGCCATTACTAGGGACATTCTATTACTTACCAAGAAGCCTAGAGCTAGACGGGCCGTTTTTGTTGCCTCTCGGAAAGTGTTCTGGCCGGTTTTATTATAAAACTTGCTTAACTTCCTCTACCTCCGTCTATGGGTTAATGTTTTATGCAAGATTTTGATATTACCATCTAGCTATGCTATTATACAAAGTAGTTTAATAGTTGAACTCGTGTACATACTAGCGGGAATGAACATTATAAACAGGATATCTGAATTAAAGGTAAATTAAATCATTGCTTGGGTTCTAAGCAACCTTAGTTTTTGTCAATCAAGATTTGGTTAAATTCTTCTCTGATTGTCTAGGTTTTTATGGTTTGAGTCCTTGGATTCGTTTGTCTAATAGATTGAGGTTTGTCATGATACAACGAAAAATAAGGTCACAGTTCCCTTTGAGTAGTCCATAGAGGGTAATGATAAAATGCGACGAGCGAGAAGATAAAATAATGAACAGCACGTGTGAAAGAATTGAAAATAATTTAATTATTACCTTGTATTTTATAACGTATTTACACCCCAAGACGCAATCACGGTAGATTATGAAGGGTTCCGATGGCTAAAAAATACTCCCATACAGGTAGTTTCATATTTCAAAGTTGTGAGTCAAGATTGATAATATAATATTATTTTTTGTTGCATAAAAAAGGACCTTAATCAGTCACTGCCACGTCCATATTTGTAACACGGTTGTAGTGTGTCCTTCTCGAATCAGTCACGATCTCACGGTGTATCGATATTTGGCAGCAAGTACAGTTACTTATTGATTCGACATTGTCTCGTCCTGGCATTCGGCGGCTCGGCGTTGGCCTGGCGATGCGCGTGCTTCGAATATATGGAACCGCTTGTGAGAACTGATGAAGTAATGTGCTCAATGCAGATAGGCACACATTCTTACGTCGGAAAGCTAGTACAAGTAGTGCGACCCGGATTACATGGTTGCTTACTATTAAACATTACAAAATATTTTATTTTATTCAATTCCTGGCATTGTTATATTTACTTACCTTTTAAACCTTCCCTGGACTTCCACAAATAATTCAAGACCAAAATTAGCCAAATCGGTCCAG
>DWJN01001437.1:0-18028 GCA_018248895.1 Carystus phorcus
CGCCCGACAATGTGACGTGTACTGACTCGCGTTTGGGTAAACAGCGCGGTCAGCAATGTGCGGTCAAAGACCGTACAATAACTACGTATTGTCAGAAGGATTAACGGTTCGACAGACAGCGATGTACGGACTACGTTCGCACAACTTAATAT
This sequence comes from Carystus phorcus, assembly GCA_018248895.1. Classification (NCBI taxonomy): domain Eukaryota; kingdom Metazoa; phylum Arthropoda; class Insecta; order Lepidoptera; family Hesperiidae; genus Carystus; species Carystus phorcus. The sequence goes on from DWJN01001437.1 coordinate 153, forward strand.
TATCAAGATATTAAGTTTGCTTATTGACACTCGTATCAAATTTTTAAATTAACTTCATATGTTTTAGATACAACGGATGGTGATAAGCGGAGGGAACTTTAAGCCTGACACGTTGAAGCCCAAGGAAGTGGTCTCGCTGTTGCTGGACGACGAGGAGATTGAATTGAAGTGTGAGTTGTTTGGTTTTATTTTAAACATCTTCAAAAAAGGAGATGATTCTAATTTGTCTTTATTATTGTGTCATGTCTAAGTTGGTATTTTTATTAAGAAATTATGTCAGATAATAGAATATAGGTTTTAATTTTGTTCTTTTTGTTTATAGATAGACAAAAGTCCGAAGAGAAGAAGATTATGGAAGAAAGGGAACGCAAGAGAAAAATGGGAATATTGCCACCGGTAAGGTTAAGAATAATAGTTATCAATGATATGTTTAATGAAAATAGCTCACTATCTATTAGTGCTAGCTAAAAATATATATTTATATTTCTACTTATTTGTATTGCATATGTCGATTTTTGATGGTAAATGGGTATAGGGATATACTATATAGCGCTTGGAGATGAATTGATTTACTGTTGTAATATTGACCTCCGGTTTCTGAAAGGCTTATCAAAATCTCGTTGAAGTAACAGGCATATCATTAGGCAACTCGGTCAAATTAATAAGAGTTTTTGAAACATTGGTTAGTGAATGATAAATCAAAGAACAAAATCGCATTTGACATACGTCTCGGAAGTAAATTAGTTAGCTCTGTTTAACTGATTAATTTTTCAAATCAAACGAGATAATCATGCATTCAACAACCCTGTTGATGTTTGACAACAGATTAGAGAGTTTATTCGTTAAATTTTCGTTGATCAGCCTTTCAGAGACCGACAGTGAGTGTTTGTATGGTTTGGTGTGTGTAGCAAGGTGCGGCGGTGGAGGCGAAGCGCGGCCGCGACAGCGCCTCGGAGCCCGGCAGCCCGCTGCAGGTCGACGACGACGGCGACTGTCTCGCCGCCGACACCGCGCCTCTACGTTAGTACACCACTACCACACTCTCTATACTGATCATTCAACTGTAACGTGTTTCGATCTATTGGGGTTTAGGTTAAAATGAAAGGGGAGTTTAGTTTAAGTTTAGAATACGATGAGTAATAACGCCACACACTCATAGCCCCACACTAGGATACCCTGTGTCGTGGGTGTCATGGACAACACAGAAAGACGTTTACACACACACCCGGACTGAGAACAGAAATTTAAACTCATCATTTAAATTTCGGCCTCGCTGGGAATCTAAACCAGGACCCTTCGAACGGCGGTTGGTCGTGGTGACAATTACGCCACGCGGGTCGTCAAATGGTTTTTAGATTCTGTGCTTAAGAAGGACTATTATATATTTTTGTCTTGTATGGTAATATATGATTTTAAGCTTATATGCTCAACTACCGTGATTATCGTATCATGAGTATTATATCATATCATTGTAAAATGTGTAAAATCCACTTTGACTTAAGCTTATACCCTTAATTTACAAGCGTGCATTTAAGCTTGTGAGCCATAAGAAATAATTTCGTTGGATACGATTATACCACCTAGTTTTAGTTAATATTTAACTCATGCGAATAGTTCTAGGAAATGCTCAAGTTGAAGCTGTTTGTATTTCTAATAACATGATAGACAATCGTTATCAAATTTTTGTACTAAAATACGCACAGCCTGTATAAATATATAACTTTAAAAAAAATACCAGTGTTATTCACTACCTTACTAGTATCATAAAACCTCAGTTAACATGTTATAGCACCTTTGTAAAAGGGTGCACTTCACTCGTAGCGATTTGCGAAGCGTTATGCTGTAACTAGTAAGATGAGAAGAGAAGTTTTGTAACTTGGTCGTGGAAGGATAGAAGATATTTGATGTTGGGAAATCGTTTATGCCTCTGAATGGAAAGAAAGTATTTTAGTCTGATTTTAAACACTTTATAGTGGATTCATACGCCTTACCGTCTACTACTGATATTTATTGAATTTAATGTGGACTCTGATGTTGGGTTTCAGTGCAATTATTATTTTAATTTAGCTGTAATTTTGCTCTGTAAAAATTACATAAACAAGTTTTAAAATATAGAAGCAATGTCATTTTATTAAGACGATTTCATGACGACGCCAATTTAGCGTGTCTCTTGGACCCTCCACGGCGTGTCCTGGAAGTGACACTTGTCTGCGTCATCATTTCCTGCATCTTTTGTTGTCCTCGCGATTTAGAACCCTCTAATGACCTGTCCAGTGTTTGGATTTACGCCAATTGATCGTCACCCTAATGATGGCATTGAATGAACGAACGATTTCTGTTAAGTTAAAGTCGATTACTCTCATTTAAATAAGCAATAATATAGTAAAATATAGGTAATATCGAGACATGTAACGCATGGATATAATGTAATAATATTTGAAAAAAAAATGCTGTGAGTAGGTAGTATTTACTATGAAACAAGTGGTTAACTTAGTAATTTACTGACTCGTTAGTTTGAAGGTTTTTGATGATTATTGACATAAATGCAATTTGTTAAAATTGCCTTATTTTTATAAAATAACAGCAACAACGTTCTACTAATCCGTCCATGTGTCGGTTACGTACATAAATAAAAAAAGGCCTGAGCTTTCCAACTGTGAAATAGTGTTTATGCACGAAGCGCTCATAGCCCGACGGCTCGCGTCGATCTTATGCGATCGACACAGTTAAGCAACTGCGGGCGTGGTCGGTACCTGGATGGATGACCGCTAGTGGTATAACCTTCTTGAGCGTTTCAGTGCTTCGGAGGGCACGTTAAGCTGTTGGTTTCGGTTGTTATCGTAGAAAACAGTAGTCAAGCCATGTCGGAGGCTTTCGGGCGGCTTACAAACTCCCAACACATGGGTTGGCCACTAACACGCACGTGGTAGAGTTTACTCTAGACCTACAGTTTTATTTTGTTTTTGTGTTGACTAAAAATCTTTAACCTTGATACAATAAAACATCGAATATGCCAAAACCCATCTCGATATCAAACTGTTCATATCTGATCCCGTATTACTGCTGTTATCATTTTGCTTGAGCATCATGATTTTAATAAAAAATGACAGCTACATAAAAGCGAAGTGTCAATGGCAAGTGTTGATTTGACATCTCCGCGGAGGGTCAGAACGTGACATCGTGTTTCAAATTGGCACGGTTCGTAGTATTCTTTACATTACGCGTATGTCCCTATATACATATATGTATGTGCCGCACTTAGATCTTTACTTACGTCATGCATCTATACCATAATATACTATAATAACAAAGCTGAAGAGTTTGATTTTTTGATTGAGAGTTTGAACGCGCTAATCTCAGATTACTGGATTGATTTAAAAAATTCTTTTAGTGTAAGATAGTCCATTTATTAATGGTCCATTAGGTTACTCAAAAATCTTGTATTCCAATATTGTTCTCCTCTAAAACTTCTAATTAAAAGTCCGCGACAGCATATTATGTCTAGCTTTTAAGGTTAACCCACTATAACCATTTTTATGTTTATGAAAATAGTTCTAAGATAATAATTTCTATGGCAAAACAACGTTTACTATTCTTGTGACTAAACAAATAATATTATTAAACAATTCTACAACTCTTACTTTTTGATGAGATTGATTAAATTTAAAATTGAATAATCGATAAATCCAAAGGGATTAAAAGTAAGTAATTAATTCTTACTAGTAATCAAGTAGGTACTAATCCAAGCAATGACCGTTAGCACACATAATATATTACTTAAATTATTAAACGGAACTGCCATAATATGATTGCATATTAAAATAACGATGTATTGGCCAGACAGATATTTATTAAACAGGTTAAAAATTTTAAGAATTTACCGGATTTTTAATTAAATTCAGTGCATGGGACATTCAACATTGACGTCCGCGTTAAATCGATTCGCTTTATTCGGAATCGTGTCAAACCTTTAAAATTTAATTAACCACCTGTTCGTAGACGGAGAACAATAGTTTTGTCCTGTTCTGTTCTATGGGGAAAAGCGAGAGGAGTTCATTAGAAAGGGAAAAAAATTCAAAGGAAACGGCGATGGTGCGCACTTCCGCCGGTTGTGGGTAAATTTGTCCTTAAACGTTCTTACTAATTACACGACAGTAACAACAATTGTATCGTCTTTGGCTCTCCTGTTATAAAGCGATAAGACTCGTGTGAAAAGATAAACTTTTTACAACCTTCCCTTAATGGTTTTTGACCTTTGGCATTCAAGTAAGGTTTTTACGTGGTATTTTATCGTGAGAACTAAGGAGGTTTATTGGCCAGAGCCCTATAGCGTTAGATACCCGGCGTCTTACCTGAACGCTCATGCAATTGTTTTTTACACGATAGATTTTGCATTCTTGGTGAATGGATTTAGACTACTAAATAACTATGTACATATAGCACAATAGTTATATTTTCTATGCCAATAGCCGACCTATGTGATCAGATACCTAAGGGCCCAGTCGATGAAAATCATCACAGACTCGATGCGAGCCAATAGGTAAATGACAAACTAATTCATTAAACTTTTAAACGTTGCAATCGAAGCCCCTAAACATTATCGTCTATAATGGTGCAATGACAAGCAAAATAAGGAAGACAAGTAAGTATAAAACCAAGAAATAAAACTATTAAGATTAGCGGTATAACTGGTTCCACGCTATATGAACATAATTATGTATGCTCCTTTGGAAAACCTACAATGAATTAACGAAGAATTTAGTTCAACTTGTATTGTACTAAATGAACCATTTGCTTTTAAAAACCTACAAAACAATTATTCCGATGAGATAAAGGAATAGATATCCAACATTTAAAATCGTTTTTTTAAAGAGGCTATTAGAAAAATTCGCAGGTATTATTGTATCACAATAATTAAGTTGAAGTTCAAATTTGTTATTACCAATAGAATCGTTAGTTCGTGTCGTGTATTTGAAAGTGCGTGAAACAATGTGGTTACCAATATTTGGTCTATCAATAAAATCAAAACACAAATGTTTCGTTTCTCCTTTACCCAAAATAACAGTTGGTTATAACGAAAGTGGCTTATCGTAATATTATACAGAAGACGCCCTTGATTCTTCGTCGGTAAATTACATAAGTAACATTGTCTTACGAATCTGTCTAGTTCAGCCGTATGTTAAACTTTCTGTTACGTAATAATGATTGGATTGGAAGCTCTGAAGATATTTATAGTACATCGACTTACGCTGACTTACCTTCTATTTATATGCTGAATATCGTCTATTTACAATGTACAAAATTATTATTAACTTATTAATAATTATTGATTTTTAATGTTATGTTCTCCCCAGAGTTGAATTTTGCTGGGGGTGAAGTAAAGTACTTATTGTACTTTATTGTGTTTGTTAATCGATATAAATTTGCTGTCTGTTCTGTATCTGTTGAATAATGTTTCTTATTGATAATATTTTCTATCCGTGAAGCCCTTATCGTGTTCCGGCTGGTTGGAAGCTAATAAGACTTTTCATTATTTTCTTCTTTCGTGGTAGAAAATGCCTTGATGATGATTGTGGTGTTCTCGATGTTCATGCACTACGGTTATCAGGGACATGAATAACACCAAAGGTATCGCTGATGTGTTGCCAAGAGAGAAGGAAGACAGAAAATATTAGTTTTTATGTTCCTAGTCGGAAAACGACGAGTGGTTAAGTAACTAATTCAAGTAAAAGGGTGGTTGGTTGTCCGACATTATATATTACTGGTTTAAAATATTAATTTATACACCTAATACCTCCGCGAGGACCTGCCACAAAGCAGGAAAGCCGGTATCTGTCATCTCTTACGACTATTCCATTTTACCAATATGGGATTTCAGTCTTACTTTAAGCGTCCCGAAAACAATTCAAATTCATATATTTAACGTACACAATATTCAATGTACGTTAATAGTAATGCACAGCAAAATATTTTCTTTCACTTTAATAATAATAAATCTAAGACCGTTGCTACCTAGACTAAATGAGGCGTAGAAGGCGCGTTGTGGCAATTTGGCAACAAACGCTATTCCGTTGCGGCAATAAGACGGCTGTACCGTGGAAATATAGCTCGGACAGGAGTATTTGCGTTAAATGAATCAGATATAACCGTTTGAGAAAATGCTAGTCTTCCTAAGCCTTTACTGTTACACTTGTACTTATTTTATATTGCTAAATTTAGAAGATATGAAAAATAATATGGATTTAACGGCATTTTGGTAGGGTAACTATAGCGCTATACAATTGGTCAATGGCATGTAATTAAGTTGGTCCCGCTTATCATCATACATAGCAGTCGCCAGGTCATGTCTGAGGCCTTAGGGCGGCGAATAAACTTCTGACAATTGGGTTGGCCACTAATCTGAAATGGAGAAGCGTGGAAGAGTGCGACTTGTCATCCTCAGTAATGATGAGAGATCTGTACCCTATAATGGGCCATTCATGAACTGAAGGCAACAAAGGTCTATTAGGATTTATTCAACAGCATTTATATAATCGTTTCTGCAATAAAATACAATATTATATTTGGACTGCAACTAAGCAGTAGATGCATTCAGTAAAGCTTAATTATGTAGCATTCCGTAATGCCCAAATACTTGGCAGCCACAGTACAATCTACTTAGGCCAAACCGAAGTCAGCGCGCGCGATGCCAAGTCTTTAAGTTGCTTTCTAAGTGTATTGACATGAATTTAGTCACTCTTGCGGTTCCAAATTGCGATGTAGCTCGTGAACTTAGTTTTTATATACCCACTTCTGTCATGAACGTAGAAAATAATACGAGGGATGAGGCATTTCCTATATTCAAGTTAATTAAACGTTTTATTTGAACATATTGGAAATAGTGTGCTAAATTTAGCGACTATTAATTTATCTGTTAACTTAAAATTACATTGACCTCAATGCAGTAATGTAATACGTAGAAATCGCCTTACGTACATTGCTGTTTTTAATATTTTTTAAACTGGATGGGTATTCACAATCCCGATGATAAGTGGCGATGTATGCCTTTGTGTGCATGAATGTAAGTAATTTTTTGCGCTAATATCATCCATTCCAATAAAGCCGTACTACCCATTGGGCTATTACACCCAACCTTAGCCGAGATCTAAATAACAAAAACCACATGGATGTAGCCGTGGGCGAATCCTTGTTTTGCAACACGGGCGTTTCTAGACTAATTCCAGGCTACAGTTGCAATTGATTGATGTGTTACGAGCGATAATTACAGCGCAATTGTCGAAGTGAACAAGACGTAAAACAGTAAACTAGACCAGTGGTTGATTGAATAATTTATAGACATACTTAATCTTTGCTTAAGAAATTATAGGCTACCTTCTGGGACTAATAAATGCCATTGATCAGTAATAACTGTACATAATGTATTGGGCATTGATTGATGCATTGGCAACTTTGTGAAATCTTGTATGGTTTAATAAGTTATCAGCTTGTATTGATACAGGAAAATATGGTAATGAAAGTTTAATTTTTGAAATTTCTCTCTTAAAAAGATTTGTGAAGTTTGTTTTTCATCATGGAACACCTTATGGTTATCAAATGACTGCAATACTTCATATTTGAATACGTTTTAATATATGTATTTTTAAATATTAACTGTTTAAAACTTGTTAACTTTAAAACTTGTTCAGAAGTTACTTTGCGAAATCCATTTTTATCAAGATAATTAAATAGTCTCCTTTGCAACAATCCGCGACTAAAACGTATGTTGGAAGGTACTTTTATTTATTGGAATTGCATATTTCTTTGAGAGGAAGGTGCTAAGCATATCTAAGGGTATAAAGGCCATGATCTGTCTATATTTTTTGATGGTTTACTTGCCCTCATAAAGACTTTGTCACGTGAATCAGTCTTAACCTAGCTATAAAAGCAGATACCTAAAATGTCAATCTATAGTACTTCAGCTTAAATGCTAAAGCTAAGCCCATTATTATGGAAGTTCTATCCAGCCTTGAGTACAATTACTTGCAAGTTTGTTATATGTAGTTGCCAACTCACTAAACTAAGTTAAAACATTTGGCACAGCTTGACTTAACCTACCTAGACTACGCGAAAATTTTATATGTGAACATTGTCTTTAGAAGTATAGAACTTTCGTATTTTGTTTGTTTGGAAAATAAATATTTTATGATTTTTTTCCATCTATCTGATTTTATATCTACATGATCTAAGTAACAAAAATCTTTTAGAGCTATGATCTCAAATATGCTTGCTTACGTGTGTGGGTAACACATTATTATGATGATCAGATGATGTAGAAGAAAATTTGTAGGATCAGCTTGTCTTTTTAAGAAACGTTAATCATTAACTTATATAGAAAAATAAACCTAATATACCATGTACGAATTCCATGAAAATAAAATACCACAAAGTCTAACTTCGCGAAATAAATGAAAACGCTTAGGCGAAAATGCTTAGTCTATAAGTACTATATCCAGGTTAAAGTCGTTTCAAGAGCGGTCTTAACCGAAATAGTTTCAACGAACGCCTGCCTCAGAAGTGCTCCGAACCCGCTCAAGAATGCGCGCTTACGGGTATGCTAAACACTTCACACTCACGTACGACTATAATAACATAGGGACAATACATCAAAGTCAGCCGTGCTAGTAATGGTGGTACTTACATTGCAACATAACGCTTGAGTTATATTTGCTTTGAAGCTTTCATAGAACAGTCGCATGTACACGTATGAATATGATTCATCGCGATCGCGAAACGTTAAGAAGACTGCATTATAACAAGACAAAAAAAATGGTGTATGAATATATTGAGAAAATACTCACATGGATTTTGAATTTCGATAATCGGCTTATAAAGCGGAACGCAATTTATTTTTATACTATTAGAATATTTTTTTTCCTATTTTACGTCTTTATTAGATGAATTTAAAAAAGTCTCGGAGCACACTAAAAAAACCTTTTACAATTCCTGTTGTTTAGATCTACTGTCGTCATCAGTAACAGTCATTCAAATAGATTATTATTGCTATGATATGATTATTCACAAAGTTTCGACGAGTAAGCATTTCATCGCGTAGTCACCAAATTATGGTGGTGTTATAATCTATAAAGATTGCATATATCTTTACAGGAACGTATTCATTTTGATTCTTTAGTTTTAAATTCCTTGTTTAACTTAGTGAATTAAAAACCTACTTATTATAGCGCAAGTGCTTGAAGCCCTGTTGCAGTAGGCTATCGATTGCAACACAGTGTAAATACCTCTGACGTGAAATATTCATTTCTTCGGCTTTTATTTCTTTTTTGTTTCCCGTAACCGGTTTATGCTGCTGACCTATCAATTGTTCTGCCCTAAACAATATGTTCTGCATATTTCTCGTTTTGTTCGACGCACTGTTATTGTTTAGTATTCTACGCTTCTTTTAAATCTGTTTTTGTTCAGATAGCACTGCCGATTTTTCATTCGAATTGTTTTATCCCCGTTGTTATCGACAGTGACTTGTTGATTGTTTGAAACGAAGCGCTAGACCCAATAAACCCCAAAGAAATGACAGTCGTAAATTTATTGTAAATTTAGATACAAATTTTGTAATTTTTAAATCGTATCGGACTCTTTTCCTCCTTCCTCTCTCAACGCATTGGTTACTAATTTAAAGTGTTTTTGTTCTTGGAGTATTTGTCGATAGTTTACAAAAAAAACAATTCCACAAAATCTGTGCAATATTTTAAAATTTAATACGGCACCTGAAAAGAGAATGTTACGACTTGAACCTTTAATACTAACAAGTAACATTTATTGAATCAGTCCAGCAAATACAGGGGCGGATAAATATAGCCTACGAGTGTATCTGGTCAATTAATCATTATCTGGTCTAATTAATAACGAGTTTAACTACATTCGATATGACAATGTCCATTAAAACTGTAATAAATATTACTCTGGGCGGACTGTGGAATACCCGAGTTATTAGCACTGGTATCTTTAAGTTATTGTGATCATTATAATACAAATTTATAACGTTCATAAATTTGTATATACTTATACAAGAATATCCTTATTTGAGTGATGTAAAAAAATTAAGTATTAAATTATCAAATAACATTGGCGAATCTGCTGTTATCTACGGTATAAATATCTTCACAAACCGGGAACTGAACTTCTGACCTTTCGCTGATCAGAGCTGGGGAGTAAGTTACGTCGCCATAATAAATGGACCCCTTTGGCCCTTCGCTATTCCTTTGATAAAAACTTTTTTTATATTGAGGAAATTAAACATAATGTTGATGACAGGATGAAGGACATATTTATATGCAGTACAACTGCGAGCAGTTCGTGTCGCCAGTTTGGCTGGCTGTTCTCCCTCTTGCCTGAGTCAGCCGCGAAACCATTTGTCGTATACCGATTAAGGTTTAAGAGTATTACTTTCATTCTTTTCTCTTATTTTTTGGCCAGCAACACATCGGTGATACCTTTAGTATTACTAACATCCACGGGCTGTGGTGACGACTTCCTGTTATTTGGCTTTTGTGCTTGTTTGTCGACTATTAACATACATTAAAAAAAACTTTCAGTTTCATTTTTGTCATCAGCGATTAATACTCCATTTGCAGAATATGGGCAATCAAGTTTTGATAAACATTTTTTCTATCTTATAAAATTTTCCCGGGTCGTGGCTCATATCCGACGTAATTTGGCAGGCAATCACAAACTTGATTACAATATCATTAGCAATAGGCGGATTAGATCAGAAATTTACCTGCCTAATTCTGCTATGATGAATCGACTGGTAATCACGCCAATGATCGTTTAAAGGTTCGGAAAAACCTTATACTATCTATCTTAATTTTCATTTCATAACGATAATAATATTATAAATGCGAAGGGTTGAATTTATATTTGTTGCTCAATCACACCAGAATGGCTAAAAAGACCTGTATGAAATTTGGCACAGGCACAGATTATATAAACACAATAATTAACATACAGTTCATTCAGCTCGTAATACAGATATCAATTTCGCTATTGAATTCACGCACTGAAGACACCTTCAGTAATAATAATTAAAAAAAGGGATGTTGTATTCTAATTCTTCCACTGTCTCTCACTTCTCATGAGGGAAATCCTTATCGGTTAATTGTTATGAAATTTTGTTTTGACAAGTCACTCTTCGCGGGTACAGCCGTGAACAGTGGCCAGACGTCTAAGTCGTCCATAAATTGGCTATGCTCGCGTCGTAAAAAGTGTTGAATCTATGTTGTGTTTCTCCTCTATAACCTGTCATCAATTTGACATACAAAACAATTGCGTTCGGTCACAATCCTAGATTATTAGCTCTGGTACCAACCGTATAATTATCAGTCATATCACGGACGGTGTAATTTGTGCTCCTGCCAGTAACTGCTTGCGTTGTGTGGAACAAACAAACTGTCTTTGTTATTGAAATGGGTTTGGTTTAGTGGTTATGGAGAAAGGAAATAATTATGCTCAGTAATGTTTGTAATAAAGGTGTGTAACGTACAAATGTAATACGTTAGATTTTGTTTGTAGGTTTGCTATTGTTATAATATTTGTGAATTTAGATTTTCCTGTGGTGTTATGAATGTTTAGATCCGGTTATCATTAGGAAGCAAGTCTATTTTCTTTATTAATGATGATCTGTTCAACTCTGATATTATGTCCTTTTGATACTTACTTGAAATAGTACTTCAAACCACCTGTCCATCACTCTCGAACATTATTTTTCTACGGTATTATATAGCTTAGGAATTCATACCATAAACATGGATGCCACAGATGGAAAGAAGGCCCCTAAGATATCTTCCTGAAGTATGTAATGGAGTTAAAAGTTACGAACCGTTCTTGCATAATATTTAAATTGTTATATTTATAGAAGCATTAGAAAAAACAAGATACTTCACCGAAAGCGTGCCATCTTTGAACCTAATAGCTTTTTATTCGAACTCAAACCATTTTAAGATAAGAAAACCCAAACAGAGTACCACTTGAACGCAATCCATCATGTCCATACACCATCAAACTACCTCATGAATATTTTAATTACCAACTCTCGTAATACATAATAAAAATATCCTCGTTTGAAGTCATAAAAAAAATGGAAGCTGTTACATTAAAATACAATATTATTAAATTACGTATAATAATACATTAAACATTTTAATACAAGCTTCATAGACACAAAAACTATAAATATTTTACGATTCTCTAAACTAGTTGGTCAGTTAGTAGTTCAAAGCCAAAAAAGTCTAATATCAAGTAATTTTGTTAAAATCTAACACGATATAAAATTATGTTATACGAATATATGTGTAGGTTATTCAAATATCGATGATATTACACTCTTCCCTATTATTTAGTATTTTTCCCAGAACATTGTCAGAGTTTCGGGAGCGCCGCTCCGACTCCTCTACTCCCCGCACGATTGACATGACGTATAAATAAATGATTTGACTGTATCTAGTAATTTATTTTGACCAGACTACACTTTATGATTACATAACTCGGTTGGTTGAATTTTTTAGAGTTCTTTATGTTATGTTTATGTTTTCTACTGTTCATTTGCTAACTGTATTAAAAAAATAATTTTGTGTCGAGTAATCTTTTTTTCATTGGCCGACGGTACCAAACAATTCGTGACACTCTACTAGTAAAATTTAATTTTAACATCTAAGCGTTTCCGTACATTGTCCAAGTAAATTTGAATATAAATCACCGTTTATAATACAAGGTTAGACGGATGTTGGGAAGTTAGAAGTTATTGCATTTAACTGCGGTTGACAACCAATGTGTAGGTGTTGTTCATTGTGTATTACTTTATCCACATGTTTCTCTAATCTAACATGATTTTCTATTGTGACATTATAAAATTAAATATATAATTTTAAATTTCGTTCCATTATATACAATTATAAACCAAAAAAATATTTGACGATATTGTAACAATATCACAATATAGTCGCTACCCGCCCGAGATTCTTGGATGGATTCTTGATCGGGGCCGGCATTTATGCTATGTTTTTGTTCTCGGATCATGTTTCTCTGCAATGTCACAGATGTCATGTTCATCATTGTATTCATGCCACCCACTTTATTCGGGAGTATGAGCATGTAACGGTTATCTAATTATCATTTTTGTCACGTATAGTCGTAGTCACATCCACTACGCTAACCGCCGAAGATTGAAATTTCATATACAGCAATTACATCCCTGGGAATTAGTTCAAAGAGTATGAAGTACTTCTTGTGATTTTTGCTATTTAAACTGCATAGTAATCAAATGAATGAATGAAACTGCTTTCCGGGCCTTTGTGACATGGGTTTCTTCAAAACTGTGTAAATTGATTTCTCTTTTAGGGTAACGTTGACCACTTACCACGCCAAAAACTCATTAGTTTTCTGCATTTTTACAAACTTTGTTTGCTTTGTCTTCCCCTAAATTTAAGATTTTTATGACTTTATTTTCAGTCACTTCGAGATGTTTAAAGCGTATTAAGAAGTCTCTACTTTTACCTATCTACTCGGTAACAAACGTGAGGTCATAAAGTTACGCGTGAGCTTGTCCGTAAATATCGCAACATGCGTAAATAGCGTACGAGGTGCACGTAAATCTTTCCAGCGGGCGTAAAGCACCGCCGGATTATACGTCAAAGTATTGATTGCATTATGTCGCCCAAATGCGACCGCAGTGGCGTTCCGAATCCGATTTCAATTATTCACCCGACTCTGACGTAATGTATTTTTAATCAATCGCCTCGCTCAGAATTCTTTACATTCTCGCCTTCAAACGACAAAAAAGTAACAACTGAAATCCAGCAATCAAACAGAAATGGATAAGGCTGAATGGCACTCGCGTAATATATTATATAGTACTATAAATATATCCAATTTTCGTTTACTGTAGAAAATTTAGGACTGATTTTTTAAACTTGGCAGGCCAAATCTGGTGATAAATTGTTATGTGTATATTCTTTAATATATGAAAAAATACTTTAAGTTTTCATTATATACCTACCTATGTATACTTTAACTATGTATATCTGCGTGTTTTTAATTTTAAACCCCTTCTTTTTATATTATGTAAATTGAAGAGATTTTTCTTGTTAATGAATATACATATATTTACATATTTATATTTTCTGTTACATTCCAAATTATATTTTCGATTACTTCCAGTCCCTTAATAGTTCATTCAACTTGAATATTTGTAAGTGTACAACGTTTAATATTCGATAGATTTAGAGATCTAAGAAAAAAAAATATAAACATTTAATACATAATACAGAAAGGCAGATGAATAGGTGATACATATATTTTTAAGTTTTTGTACTGTTTTTTGAAATGGTCTAAAAATACAAGTATGTATATAATAAATAAATTTTATATTAATGCAGCTCCAAAACTCCAAGCCTAAAAACGTGAATAAGCAATAGAGAAGAAGTTATTTAAGAGAAGTTAATTTTATTAAACATTATTCAATATAATGTACTACTGCAAATACATATGTATGTATATGATCAGAGATGTGAGTTTTCTCATTCACAGCTGCCGATCTCCGCGATCCTTAATATTTAATTAGAGAATGCTCTGAAGGTTTTTTTTATATATCTTAGGTTAGCGATTTAAACCTGTTTAAATGTTTACATACCTTTTAGTCTGTTCTAAAAAGTTTAATTATAAAAAATATGAATGTTATTTGTTTAATTTTCTATTTCGCCATTTCGTTCACACGAATTTTGGGGAATCGAGAAGTGAATATATTCTTATCAAAATCTAGTATATTATTAATTATAGCGGAACTTGAGATTCTTTACGATTTTTTTGAGTTTCTGTTTTCAAAGTAGATACGAAAGAAAATATCAACGGAAATCCGACAAACAAAAATAGATTACGTTTGACATTTCTGTCTCAACATTTGAAACAGTAATTACCCATCTTACGTTTCCCCGGGGGTATTTTACTAAAACGTAATTTACGCCGGCTAAAAACCGAGGGGTGGGTCACAAAAAACGGGCACCATCTACATGACGGTTGCATCGACGACGCGACTCATTTCTGAGAAGACAAATTACGGAATCCGTGGCAGTCGAGCGCGGAAAAAATGCCGCAATTAACGTAGAAAGAGATCGACGGGATACCACGCACTATTTCGGTGAACGATCATTTTAGTCATTAATTTCTACTGTTTACGACTTTCCGTCATCAACCCAACATCGACAAATAACCCCGAATTAATACAACGGAACTCGACATCAAAAGAAATTTGCTTAAAGGTCTAAGGTACAACGAGAACCATAACTCATTCTTTCTCATTAAAAGTTAAGAACGCATTCAATACCGAGGTAACAAATGATCGGTACCTATATAAACGTGGTAGCTGGTTCGGACGCGTTCGTTTAAACCTCGCGGAATTTATAACCCTGAAACCGGTCGGAAAGTAAACTGTAAAAACGAGAGGCACTTTGCGTTTGCAATTCCAATAAAATAATAAAGCAATGAAAAATAATCAAATCAAAATCCGCAGGGTGCATGCTCCGAGCGTGGAAAGCTTCGGATTACAATTTCCGTTTCATTCGTTAGTGCAGATAATTGTCTGGATAACTTATAGTGGATGAACTGAGTATTATGGACTTAATAGCAGGTTAGTAATCAAAGTCACCGGTGACTGTAATGCCGAGTTATCTAACCGTTGTCAATTAATTGTGAAGGCAAAATGCTGTGTAACATAATCAGTTATTTATCACTGCTGTGACAGAGAGCGTCGTTTGTCACTGGTTTCGCCCACGGCGCCACATCTTGGACATTCGTCACATCTAGAGATGATTCGACAACCATTATGATTCTTATTACCATCGCTTCAAGGAGTCAAATTCAATGCGCGTTGAAAAGTTAATGTGATGACAGTCGAGATCGCCAGCTTATCTGATTTCATATTCCGGAGAGGCTTATTTTTAAATCCGTCTAAAACAAACTTTATCGCGTCTTTCAATCTGTCGCCGATTCGTATTTGGAGACGGCACTTAAATTATATTTCGGTAACATTTAAATTATGAAGACGACATGCAATGATAAAATCGCAATCATTTTCGTAACAAATTCATCGAGCGTTATCGGAGAAATGTCTGTGGCTAATAAAGTGCTTGATTTATACGACAATAATTTACGTCAAAAAAACAATCAATGCATCTGTCTTACTGGAGGAAAAGAATGTATGCAGTCGGCTCGTACAATCGGGCGGCGAAAGCTCAGTAAAGGGACGAAACCGTACAAGAGCTTTTGAGGCCTCTATTCAAATTAGCTTAATGCGTTTAGTACAAAGAGACCCGATAAGCTTCGAGAAGTTCGCTTTGGACTGCACTCGAATTCCAAACCTGCCGTTTAGAATATTCGGCGATTTTATACTCCAGAGTTTGAACTTCCGTCAAATGAATTTGTCAAAACATATTCTAGAATTACTATTATATTATATTCATAGTTATATATGACGTTAAGTTTTCCTAGTATTCCCTTAAGTTTTTTTTTCAATCTATTTTTTAGAATTCATTTCACGTCAAGTCCAAATGGATTTATTATTTTATGTAAAACTACCATTTCTTACAGACATTCAATAGATATTCGCTTCAAATTATACATATTTATCTACTCTTCTTTTTTTAGGCTTTTTTAACAGGTTAGTGCGGTCTGTTTCCTTAACATTACATAAAAAACATTCAATGTATGCCGTATAATTAGAAAATCATGGACAATGCGTAAGCTGCTAACTTATCTATATCAATGAGTAAAATAAACGTGGTGATAGTTAGAAAGCGACGAAATTATACAATGTCTCATATGTGTGAGGAATAAATTTACTTAGCATTGAGATAGCAAACAACGCTAAGCTCAAGTGCGAACTGCCTTCGTACCTTGATTAAGTAGTTAACAATGCTAACTGAATTACGTGATCGTCGACGCCAAATAGCTACCTGGCTTCGTTCGACTGTACGTGAACGGAGTTTATATTAGGTATGTACTATTAATATTATATCACAAATATTAATGTATTTCAAATTCAATGTTTCGCATTGAGATAAACAAGTTCGCAATTTATCGCTACGTTAGGTTAACATTTTCATTGTATTACTTTTAACATCAATAGGCAGATGTTCCATGATATCAGGAGAACCAAGGAATCATGTTCGCCCGTAGGCAGTTTAAAATTAGGTATACCATAAACAGGCTTTAAAGGTATTCTACTGAACAAAGACTTTAATTGCGCCACTCCTTCCGGTCCTAGGTCTTATATATGTATGTATCTTTTGGTTAGTCCACATGATTGGGTGCTCGTCTTGTATTTCCAATTTTACCGTTTTTTTTATTTCTTCTTCCTTTCAACCCAATAATTTCTATTTCGATTATTTGATTTCAGCGATTTCAATTTGAGATGGTTATTCATCACATGAATGCTTGTCAATCACCTATGACATTATTTTATTGTCATTATTTTATCTGCCGTTTAAGGAGGAGGAGGATTAATTTTTTATAGCTTGATATGCAAACCCAAATTATAGATTTTTCATAAAAAATAAACAACTATTATATTTATCATTATATCTATCCAATACGTGCCGAAAACTAACTTGAAAATATATGTGTAAGTCGCTTAAAATTAAACCTTCACCGAGTGTTCCAAATTCGAGCTTTGTGTGTCAAATTCTGTCATTGCCTTTCGTCACTGGAATTTGGATGAAAAAAGGGTTCGAGTTGCCTTCGAGTTCCGGCGCAGACAGTCGTCTCAACGATGACAAATCTCGAAATAGACAACAGATGTAGGTATCGTTTGCAACCATTCGTCGTCGCACAACACG
>DWJN01001438.1:0-18028 GCA_018248895.1 Carystus phorcus
GAACTAACGACGAACAAACGATTAAAAATGAAAAAAGGTCAAAAATCAAAAATAGGGGGGCTAACTTCATTGAGCCCATCATGATAGCAAATCTGACCTTTAGATACTCAATGATATAAAAGTAACCCATCCCCTGACAAAGTACAACACTCGGCGATTCCATGGATTATCAGGTAGCAACACTAAACTTATATCAAGTCAGACTGCCTGTCAGTTAACCGTAACCTAACTTACCTAACGTCACTCAAACCTCTTGAGCTTGACAGATTTGAAACAAATAAACGTCATTTCTTTATTAAAATAGCTTGTGATTTTAAGGAACAGATATTAGAAATACATAATAAAAACGTCTGAAGTTTTTGTAATATTACTTAGAGAATAATGCCGGTACCTGGGGGAATTTATCAAAGTCAAGGACCATCGTGTTTCGACAAGATGAAGATGGGATTCATGATAGGATTTTGTGTTGGTATGGCGAGCGGTGGATTATTCGGCGGTTTCACGGCGTTGAGGTTATAATTGAAATATTCATGGCCCAATACGAAACAATGAATTTCTACATAAATTATTTAAATTCAGTTTATTACATTTAAAATATATTTCAGATATGGTGCCAGAGGTCGGGAATTGGTTCATTCTGTTGGAAAAGTTATGATCCAAGGTGGAGGTACATTTGGTACATTTATGGCTATCGGAACAGGGATTCGTTGTTGAGATATAAATTAGATTTCCTTGATTGTATATATAAATGTGTAGGATTACTTTTGTTTTAATTAAAACTATTAAGTTTGGCCTTGGTTTATGTTTAAAATTCCATAATATATTATTAGTCTGATGTTACAATATAAAGACACAAGTATAGTATAGATTTTATATTTGGACTAAACTAGCTTTTTTATAATCTACATACACATTATTCTGCTCATTTACAAAAGTACAAATTGCTATGCAAGGATTATGTACCTATAATTCAAAACACTCAGTTTCTATGTTTTAGAATAAAAACATTGGTCAACTACCAAATGCAAGTAACTTGTCATATTATAATATAAATTGTTGGGTGGTTAAAGATATCTTTTAAATATACAAAACTAATAATTATATCAGATATTGTGTATACTGTTTGTTTAATATTATATACAGGTAGATGGTGTGTAATATTCTAATGTTTTTGATGTGGTGCTAAGTCAGTTTCTCTGATAAATAAGAGATTAAGGCCATTAACCCAACACAACAGCTAAGTTCAGATTAGCAGACTTCATTTAACCTTACAAACAATTGAGAACTAAAATATTACTATTAAGTCGTACAAAAAGCTTCCCTGATTAGCTACAACCTTCTCACTTGCCAAACTTTTATGCAGATTACCATGCTGCTTTATTGATATTTTAGTGATATTTCCTGTCGCCAAAGTGTAACTTCCAAATATACATATTATTTACGTAAAATCAAGAGTAGGCATGCAGAAAATTTACTTTTAAAGTATGAGGCTAATTTAACACATAAATCAATGTGGATGTACCCATTAGAGTCATTAGACTATTGTTTATTTGTATCTTGTGTTAATTCAAAATCCTTAGAATTTTGTTTTTGTTACAATTATTGATAACAAATATTTTGCAATGTTTTTATGCTCACAGGCTATAAAATAGTAAATTGATGGTTTGGTGCCCATTTTTATAATAGGAATTATTTAATTATTCAATCATATCTTACCTTCCTTTGCAACTCCTACAACACCATCTAATGGAGCTGTATTGGCACTCTCAATATCGGTTCCAAATGACAAGTGTTTTATAATATGGGTGGTGTTAAAAACTGATGATGAATATGGTTGTACATCATGTACATGGATATGGTTGACGGTAAAACTTTTTCCTGGAGCAATATGAAAACTTCCTCCAACCTGTGGGGAAATATATTATCAATATTGTGGCAACCAGGTATACTTACTATTTTTCTTATGTTGCATTATACTCTTAATTGAATAGAGCAAACTACTTGATTATATGCCCTTTTTAAATGATCATATGATATAAGATGGCATACCTCATGTCTTTATACTCAGATTCATGACACAAACAACCACATATACAATAGGAAACAATAACAATTACCCTGTTAATCTCCATGTAACCATAAATTTGACATCCTTCTTTAAGTGCCAAGTTAGTTTTTTCAATTGAGTCATCATTTTTACATTGTTCTATAGTTGCTAAGTCAGGAATTGCCCATCTTCTCAACCTATATGCTTCTTTAACATCCTCACATGTGTTACAGCATCTATCACAATCAAATATTTAAATGAACATATAATTCAGCGTTATGTATAATATATTTATTAATTGGCTTAAAAAAGGTTGAGGTTTTTTTTAATGAGTTTTAGTTAATAACTTCTTACTAGATATACAGATATTGATGATTCTTAGATTTATTATTTCTTCCTTAGATTTAAAATTTGATGTCTTACAAAATGTTTTTTACAATTCATTTCATTATTTTTATTTGTTATACTCCTCTATAGCATATTGCATATGATGCCTGCTAGTTGTCTCAACCTACTTACTGAGATTCATTAAAGGCTGCTCCATAGCAACTGCCACAAGTTGGTAAAGCTACTTCAGATGAGTTCTGTTTAGGCTGAAATATAAATCACACAATTATTAAATTATGATAATTCTTAAATTTTTAACAATCTTATTTTACAATTCATTATATACTTTCAAAAGTATATATTAAAGTACCGTTACTGAAATTGCAATATCTTCTCTCTTTGGTTCTTCTATTGGGACACCATTAAGGTCTAGTCGCCTTTTATGTATATTATGATCTATTTGAAGGTGTTGCTCTCCAGAGGAATCCATGGCATCTAACACTAAATCTGCAAGAAAAATATTGCAATGGTTGTAGTTATATTTTTTCTGTATATATGTTTAATTTGTTTAGCTCTTTGATGCATTAGTTTTGAAATACGATTCTTATATACCCATATGGTGGAATCAGTTTCATAAGCCATATAAATTGCATATTATTGCATATTTCCATATTAATAAAAAAAAAATCGTACTTACAACTACATGAGATTCTTGGAACTGTTATATCAAAATTGATTCGTAATTTATGTCCTCTCGACGTATCAACAAATAACTCCTCAGATATATTTGGTGACATATAAGTGTGAAGTTCCGAAAGAAACAGCAGAAACATAATAATACCGCCTACAACAGTAACTGAAATAAACAGAAGAGCATCAAGTATCAAATGTTGAGTGAAAACAAAGTGTAGCTGTATAAATACTCTACATGTTTCTCTTTTGCCATCCACATTAGATGATAGAATCTGATAGAAGCAAGTACGTAATTTCAGTAAGGTATGAATAACACGTTTTCGGATATATCTAAATATATATATGAATATGAAATATATGTAAAACAAATATGCCTTCATAATAAATTAAGTAGGTATAATAACTAAAATATGTATAATGTGATCCAAATTATTTTGTTGTCAAGAAATACATTCGATACTATACAGTAAATAAAGGTATTTATTGTATATATAAATATTATAATTACAAGAGAACAAGATAACATGAAAATTTCAGATAATAAAACTTAAATTACAACTTGAAAAATTCTTTCATTTACGAAAAATATTAAACTGAAAAATTACTTGTAGCTCCTGTTGCCGTTTTTACTCGAAAATCTTCCAAAGTCTTTGCGTATGCGTCGAATTGTTTAAACTTATTTATTAGTTGAGATGACATTGTGACATTAATGTCTGAAAGATTTTTTTTTATAGGAATAAAAAGTAAACGTATCAAAATTTATGTAACGAAACACGAGTCAGCGTTAATAATTTAGCAGAATAAACCCGACTAAACCGGTCATCCGCTATTTAACTTTCTTCATAATAATATACAATACAAACAAACAATGTCACGGACCACGTCATGTCATTTTTGTATTAAAATGTTAGGCATGTAAAATTTAACATTGTCAGTTGTCAGTCAAAATATTCACAGACCAAATAGAGATACGATAATACTCCACAGATCACAGAGTATCATATCTGTAGCTCACAGCACTTACGACGTTTGTATTGCTTCACATATTATTATATAATATTTCTCTGTCAAGATGTCACATACTATTATATAATATTTCTCTGTCAAGATCAAAGTAGAGATACGTGTATGTAAAGTATTTTAAGTATTGTTAGTTGTCAGGAATTCAAATTTCTGCTTTTTTAATATGCTAATTTTGGTTGGATTGGAAATCTACCATTAATTAATCCGTATAGTTAACAGAACTTGTAAACACCATTATCGCTGTATTAGTTCCGTGGTAGTTTATATGTTATGCATAGTTCAGTATACAGCAATCCAGTTCATTTCATGAAAAGGTTGGTAACTCGCGTTGTTTGTAAACAGGTCAAAGAAATAGGGTTATGGGAGCTTTCAAATTTTCAATGACGAAAGTTTATGATACTGATATTTTTTTTGCAATTCATAGTGGTTATGAACCAATACTAGGTTAGTTAAAATTTACAAATATTATATTGAGTAGTACTCGTATAAATTGCAATTGCAGAAGCTGCAGAATTGAACTGTTAGTACGTGAAAACCCAAAAAAAAAAATTTTAATTGTTTAATAACATTTATTTTGTATCCCGTTTGAATCAAGTATTGTAAGGAGATATTGTAAGGAATGTCAAGAAGAGATCAGATAAAATATAAAGGATAGGATAATAGGAAGGATAAATAAAACAACTTTTATGTACATATTATATACTCGAAATTGTCATCTGACGTTGTTTTTTTTAATTCTTTTTGTTTATAATTCGAATTCCGAAGCTTGCATGTGAGCACGTAAATTAGAGATTTATTTATTAAGACAGATTTGTTTCAGTTAATTCTTATGGCGTTTAGATATATAAGTATCACTTAAGTAACAACCTCTTTACAGCACAATACAACGTGCTCTCTCGGAGTCGCTTTCTGGTCGTAGCAGACTGTAATATATATATGGGCTTGACATGGGCAACGGCAGCGCCCCCTTCAAGTCAAGCAAAAAGCGGCACGTCCGTACTATCCTTTTCTCGAAGCAATTCAGACCATTTTCAACTTCCTGTAACTTCGTTATGGATAAAATTAGACGATTAAATTTTCAGCAATCAAGCAGACATTGTATTAACAAAGTATATTTAAAATTTTATTAAATTTGAACCAGTGTTTTAAGAATTATACCCAGTCCAGTTTTTTAATTTTGTCACTCTCTCACTGACTGGCCGATCATAAATATTCTGAGGGTGCATCCACACGACAGTAACTAAGAAAAGAGTAACTATTACTCTTTGCGGAGCAACAGAATTCAACACGATAACATTATGTAACATTCTTCAACTTATGCGACTGCTTGTTAATATTTTTAACCGACTTCAAAAAAGGAGGAGGTTCTCAATTCGTCTGTATTTTTTTTATATATGTGTAGGTTGATAATTTTGTATTGGGTAGACCGATTTGGATATTTCTTTTTTTATTCGAAAGCTGGTGCTCTCCCATTGTTCCAATATTAGTTTGATCGACATCTGACAGTGAAGTACTTTTTAACTCGCTAATAATGTGTATTAAATACAACAAATACACTATATTTACTTTACTTCGATTTCGTGAATTAGGTGCTTATTTAATAAAATCACTAATAATAATTAGTCGACGTAAAATTAATAAAATAAGTTCATTTTAATTTAGTGAAGATCTGATCATTACTTTCGGAGACAGACAACGGAACTCTTCAAACAATCAAAGCAGTTGTCTCACGATTGCGGCAATCGCTTGTGTATGCATTGTTTGAACTGTTTTATACCATAAAATCACGCCTGCTTATTAGAAAGAACCACTAAAAAAGGAAGAATTAAAAATATTTTTGACAAAAAAGGAAAACCGCCTTCAAAAGGAATGAAATAATTTGATGAGGGAAACTGCTAGATAAGTCGGCGCCAGTTTTTTCTTAATTGAGGCACTCATAAAGATTTTTATTTTAATAACATAAAGTAACAAATAATAACCGGGGAGTTACACAGCAAATGATTATGTTTACGAACTATCTACTGCAGGTAACGGACGGTTACTTTAACACTAAATTACGTGGAACTTGGAAGACGAAGGAGTATTTATTGCAACAAATGTTGTTTTGTGTTGAGAAATGTTATCGATAGTTAAAACATGTTGATGCAACTTTACCTAATACGGCAACCTAAACTAACAACAAGTAAGTTTTTGTAATATATTGCTGCCCACTAACACTTGAAAACGTTGCTCTACACAAAGTAACCAGGGTGTGTATGCACCTTTAGGCAAGTCTAGAAGACATAGACGCTTCAAATTTCGAATAAAATTAGTGTTTAGTGTATAACTCTAGGAAAATCTAAAATATTTTGCAGTTTTGGTACAGTTTTCTAGACTCCACATAGATTATATATTGTTTTATAGATAATTACTTGCTCTAACGGCATCAACTAAAAAATATTATTGCTTTTGTTTTTGTAAATTTTCCCACTTGTGCCAATTTATTATGTATTATATATTGTAATTGTGTATTTGTATATTGTGTATCGTGTATTGTAACTGTGTATATATAATAATTGTGTATTGTAAATGTGGGTGTACTGTACTGTATTGTGTTTTGTAATTGTAGTCTGTATACTTGTTTTTGTTACGTGTCACGTGGGTGCTGCGAGGCCTCCGTCACCTCACCTATGGTTCCTGCGGAAGACCAGCGCTGGTAGTCCCAGCAGGACTCCAGCATAATGCTGAGCAGGGTCCATTTTCGTGCTGTTTTTTTTTGTGTTCCCTCGTGTATTGTAATTTTTTTTTTCTTGCACGAAATAAAGTTTTTGATTTGATTTAAATTCATTAATTATTCAAATTATATACGAGTACCTATCCATATTCATTGATTGAGACAATCCAGTAATGGCGCCAACTGACAGCTTTAATTTTCAATCAACGTCAACGTGGTTGAAGGTTGGTAAATGATTGTGTATTCTATTTATTTAGTGCGAATTATTCGCACAGGTATTACTAGTGTTATATTAAATTAGAGTATATAATGCGAACAACAGAGATTACCTACTCAATTGCATTATTCTCTAAGCTGAACATATTGCCTCGACATACCTAAAGAATGGCAAATGGATGAGTAATTTAGGCCGTGTTTTTGGCACCTCGAATACCTGTTTTGCAAGTGAAAGGACGTGACGTAACAACTCATACTCGTAACTACATTCATACAAACTAATAACCATGCTCTTTCTCTACTTAATGGTCCTCTATACATCTATACATATTAATAATGTAAAGTCATACTGCCGCGTCTGTCTGTTTGAATGCGGTAATCCCAAAAACTACCGAACGGATTTTCGTACGGTTTTCACTAATGAATAGAGTGATTCAGGGGGAAGGTTTTCGTGCCAATAATGCTTCATGTAAATTGGACTAGATGTGCCGATTATTGTTGATGTTGGAAACACTCACTCCGCTTAAGAGCTTTCATTGAAAGCACTGCCTGAACATAGCAAATAATGTATGGTGGAAATGTTTAAAGATTTACAATAAAGCCCGGGATGGCAGTGTCTATCTTTTAAGGAAAGCTTACTACAGTCATTTTAATTACCAAAAATTGGTCGCATGTAATGTTTCAATTTGAAAGCCATTTAGATGAATACAATATTAACTCTTCTCAAATTAAAAAAGTTAGTTACCTTCAGCTTTTCATGTACATTATAATCGTCCTTGACACCATACAATTTAAATCAATATCTTTGCAATTATACCGACAATAAAACTATCGCGCGACAAATAAATTCCAGCAATCTCTTGCTCAAGGTACCCGCGTGATGCGTGAAATACGAATGAAACAATAAAGATTATTTTTTAATTGTGAAAAGTAATGTGTATTAAACAAACAAATTGACGTTACAGCTTTAGATCGACTAAATGATTGCAAACCTATATTTTGATTATCATCGTGTACGACGTGTGCTGAAAGTTAAGTTTAAAGTTTTTCATATTTGGTTGTTATTGCTATTAACATGTTAAGTAATGGAACCCATACCTCATACTTATGAATAATACCCCATACTTAAGAATAACATATTTATTGAATCCACACAAACCTCACTCATCTCAATTTATTTTTTATATTCAATATATATTGAAAGGTTATGTGCTGAATCTCTGCAATATTTCAAATTTGTAATTACAGAATCTATACTAATCATTTACAAATTTTGGGAACTGATTTTTTTTGTACTCCATTCATTGAAGACTTTCTTTAACCTGGGAGGAAAAGTAATAATTGTTTCCTGTTTTATTCCTTACACCTTTACCGATAGCATTTTTCTTTCGAAGTATTTTTAACCGACTTCAAAAGAAGGAGGAGGTTCTCAATTCGTCTGTATTTTTTTTATGCGTGTAGGTCTATAACTTTTTACTGGGTTGACCGATTTCGATGATTCATTTTTATTCGATAGCTGGTGCTGTCCTATTAGTCCCATATCAATTTGAGCGACATCTGGTGAGTAGTTTTTGAGTTATCGCTGATAATATGTGTGTGTGTAACCATTATCCGACCTGTCGTTCTGTATAGATCTGAGTGTTGGGCTTGAAAGAGAAGGATGAAAGGAAAATAAATGTAAATGAAATGCGAATGTTGAGATGGATGTACGGAGTTACAAGAATGGACAAGATACGAAATGAGTATATCAGAGGAAGTCTGAAAGTAACACCAGTGGTCGAAAAGATGAGAGAAAACCGAGTGGCGTGGTACGCGCATGTAATGCGGAGGGATGAGAGTCATATTACTAGGAGAGAATTAGATTTGAAAGTGGACGGATATAAGGGTAGAGGAAGGCCGAAGAAAAGATGGATGGATTGCGTGAGGAATGACATGTCTATGAAAGGAGTGAGTGCGGAGCTGACGAACGATAGAGATGAATGGAAGAAGAAGACATACTGCGCCGACCCCAAGTAATGGGATAAGGACAGGGAGATGATGCTGATAATGTGTATTTCCTTGACTTCGATTTCATAAATTAGGTGCTCATTTCATTATTTTTCCAGTGAAAAATGAACAAAATAAAGTGTTTATGATGGTATGTAAGCTTCCGGACGGGTTTCATTTTAATTTGGTGATGATCTGATCATTACTTTTGGAGACAAACAACGGAACTCTTCAAATAATTACAGCAGGTGTCGATTGTGATTGCGGCAATTATTGGTTAGGTTAGGTTGGTATGATCTTATCAATGCAAAAAGGAGGAAGCCCGCGTGAGCGGTGAGTGAGCCAGTTACTCTAATTGAGGTACCTACAAAGGAACCTACTTCCTAAGCAGTTTCCCTCATCAAATTATTTTATCCCTTTTGAAGGCGGTTTTCCTTTTTTATTAAAAGTTCTTTATGGTCTTCTTGATTGTATTGATTTATTCATCTTAATTATTGAATTATTGTATAACAAGGTTATTTGTTTGTGAAGTTAGGATTTCTTTATCAATATACTGGTATCGATCGTTTTTTTCATCTACATCATAAACAATTGCTATTCCATTATGTCAGGATATTGTGATGTATATATTCATATTTTTTGCTTAATTTTATTTATTTAGAGGACGATTTTTATTGTTGAATTAATAATTAAGATATAAATTTATTGTATTGGGTACAAAAATACAATTGTCATTACCTTTATCACCAATAATTTTTTCGGTCAGGGTCTGAAAGCTGTTGAATAACACCGGTATTATACCGCTACAATAAAGGTACCTAATACTTTACGTTTAAAAAATCTCAACCTTTATTTTACCCGGTTGAATATTTTGACACCCGAAAAATATCGCGCATTCGAAGAGGAGTCTCTGCTATGCAAGTAGCAATATAGGAAATTAGGATCAGTGGGAGTGGAGTAAATAGATGGTTAATCTAATTTCACAAGTGTAGATACCTAACCTATTTAAGAAAATACTACGTTTAAAACTAAAGCTTATTGAGGTAGCCGTCGGCTTCGCGTACGGGTGCACTGAAGTAACCTTGAACCTTATATGGTAGAAAAACAGAACCGAAATAGAAAAATAAAGGTACCGAAATATTTCTATTGCAAAAGGTTAAAGGACAGTTTTAATATTTAGGTTAGGGCAGTTTAGTAAACTAAATATTTAAGTTTGTAAAAGATTGCGTTCTTGTACCGAACATTTGTTGTACTAAAATAGTAAAGTAATCCTCATCAATCTAACATTATAAATGCGAAAACGTCTTTTTGTTACATTTTCACGATGAAATCGCTGAACCCATTTTGTTGAACTTGACTATAAAGTAGCCGCTATATTATGTTTTTTTTTCACAGTATGTATATGTTCATGTTTACCTGAACATTACAAACTATTAGAGACATTAACGGCCGGTTTCTGAAAGGCTGATCAATGAAAAAATTAAAAAATTCACTGTCAAATCTATAGTCAAATGTCAATTGGGTTGCAGAAAGCATGATTATTCAGAAATTATTCGCTAATTAACGTTTCAGAAACTCGAATTGACTTTATCAAACTTTCACGTGTTATATGAAATAAATTTTGACAAGCCTTTCAGAAACTGGCGGTAAGTGTCGATAAAAATAGTAATTCAACGTGATGAATTTTGCTTTAGTTCACAGCAATTTAAGGTTTGGATGGGAGTACCATAAGTAGAAGTAGAATAATAAGGGATTAAAGGAACCATTATAGGCTACATGATGATATGTGATTAATGAGCGATGGAACAACAGTATCTCCAAAGGCATCAAAGTCGTACTGCCAAAATGTGATTAATAGTTTTTCATTATTACTGGCTCGTCAAAATCGTGACCAAACCGCTTAAAAAATTAAGACAGAAGCAATTTGCTGGAATGAATATACTGACACTATATTTTGGGTAGGATTGTGTTTATTTACTTCTGGATTTCTTCCAATTAACCATTGATATGTTAGAATTATTATTGAGAAGTTTATTCTCAGAAACTAGGAATCAACAAAGAAAAAAATAATTTTTAACCTACTGCAATATAGAAAGCGCAGTTTTATAGTAAACTAGGACAGTGTTGGTAACTGTTGTGTAAGGTAATATGTCACGATTGTATTTTAAGATCGGTGGAGTATCGGTAAACTAAACATACTTTTTTATATTATTTCAGTATTTTGTCGGTAACAAGTGAAAATAAATATTGGCCTCGACCCGTTAGCGGTTGGAAACACGGGACGAAATTTTTTAGCTAACTGTTGTTTAAAACAAGAGTAGGTATCTTTAAAAAACACAATCCATTATAGCCTTTTCTATCCCATATTTGGCCTCTGAGTAAAATGTTATGTATTTTTAATAATATTTATACCACTACTTACAAACGAGATATAAGTTTTACTAAGCCTAAAGCTTGGTACATTCCATTTGGTTTTATACCTAGCGTTTAAATATTGAATTTTTACATAAATAACCTAGAACGGGCAGACGAGTAGATGATAAATGAACATTTCTAGATTATAGTACGGCCGTTAAAAAATCCTACCGCCAAGTGCCTGTATTTTCATTTAAGTGTTTATTTTATGTTGTAGGAAGCAAAATGTATAAAACAAGTTTTAAACGTATATTGTTTTTCAGCGGTATGGAGAGACTGTGATGTAAACTATAACGTGCGTATTACCCAAAACGCTTGCTGAGTACAGACGGTTATACGTCAATACAAGTACAAAAACAGGGTATTTGTGTATATTCATTATTCGCCATGAATATTTTTTTGTTCTTAGCTTAGACATCGGTTTTATGGCGTGTTTTTGTCTAAGAGTGTCTAATTAAATATTTTTAAAACCATCAAAACCTCATCGACGATAAATGTTTTATACGAAAAATGTGTTACATTGGGGCGGTAAATCTGACGTAATACGAAAATGGGAATTTTTAATTCGGCGTATTTATTGAAGTCGGTTTTTCATTTGTTCTTTGCCAAAGCGATTATTATATATTTCCATGAGGCTTGCTTGGCTGGCTATCAGCCTATTTTTTAAGTCAGCCGCCAAACTCTTTTTTCTTGGCCGATATTGCATCAGTTACCGTTAAAGAAGTATCTCATATTCGATTATTACCCACGTTTATTTAATAGGTATTATTAAATGAATAAACAAGCTGCTCCAATAAAACTTTTTATTGTTCATAAGTTTGTAACAACCTAAATTACTTATTGAACCATTAAGTATATCTTATTTGCAGAAGAGTCAACACAGGATTTAAACTGTAAATTTAAATACACACATTTAAGTAAATAAGATTACTCTTTAGTTGACGCTGGTTCCTGCCACAGGATTTACTATAAATTGTAATTATTAACACTATTGAGTATTATTTACATGTGTACAGTCTTATAATTTAACGTAAAGAGATCACTTTTTAACGTTGAATCCCTCTCCCGTGGGATCTAATATCCATGGGTAATTGTTAGGGCATTCCATACAAGTGAATAAACGCAGTGTCTCTCCTGGTAACTCTCGGGTTGTTAATGGACATGCATTTGGTAAAGAGCAGAAAGGTTGACCTTTGACGTCACATTTTTCTTGCTTCCATTCTTGGAAATCCCTTAAAGAGGATAATTCTGTAGGATTTTGCATCCATTGGATGACTTGAATCAAGGAAGTGAAGTAGACATCATTTTTCTCCAACATTTCTTCGATAAATTTAATCAATTCATCACGGAATTCTTTCTTAGACTTAAGCCATGAAGCGTGGAAGTGTAGTCCAAGAGGAGCACGGTTGGTCGTGTAGTGGCGGTTAAAGTTGTGACGCAAAAGGCGGGCAAACTGATCACCAGTTTGGATATTAGAACACGAGTCTACCACGTGGCAACCAGGCAATGATTCATCGAATGTAGGATCATCTCTTCTGTCTAATTCATTCATAACCATCTCCCATACCGGATGACTTCTGGATGGGCAATTATGAGCATTACCATTACACTTATGAGGCATTCTGAAATATAAAGTGTAAGGCCAAATTGGAACTCTTCCAAGAGGAGCTGTAATGGAAGCATCATATACGAAATATTGGTCAGCCATCATTTCGAATTGCTTGTTTCCTCCAACACGCAGGTAGGGTGCTCGAACCCCGATTATTGAAGCATCGGTGATGTTGGCAAAACGTTCGACAATTAATCTTGCTCCAGCCATTTCAGCTAGCCAATCATCGTAACTTCCGCCGCTCCAGTACAATGGGTCATCTTTGTGTGTAATTGAAAACACTGCAATTTCATGTCCTTTACGGTGTAATTCTTGAATAGCAGCGTAATTGCTGTATTTATGGGAAACAAAGAAAGTTCCACGAATTTGACAACCGTTTGGATTGTGTCGGTTTCCATTGAAAATTTGTTCGTAAAGGTCAATATTGTCTACATTAACGGCACCATTGAAAGTTATAGTGATCATCTGAGGTACTTGATTGGGCTCAATGCCTCCAGGAATACGAGTTCCATCAGCTGAACAGAAGCAGTCAGGTAGTGTACATTGGTTGGGGTCACAATCCGGTGCTCTGTTAGGATCGACGTCGACGGCTGAAAATTAAGTAACAGTTTTGTAAAGTTTCCTATTCTAATTTACTTCTAATTATTGTTTTTATTTTTTTAGTTTTATATTATCATGTAAAGATTTCATAACAAGGTGTGCTAACTTTAATGGGTGTAAAGTTTATTCACTTACTACAAGCATTTTCATCTGACTCGTCTTTGCAGTCTGGCTTCCCGTTACAGAATAATTCCTTTTCTACACAATCTCCACTTCCACAAGCTAGTCTGCCTTCCGGGCAAATAGGCTCATCTGTTTTCAAGATGGGCAATACTTTTCTTGGCTCTGAAATTTTAATAAACTCATAATATCCTGTTATGGCCATTGACAAATATGACCTACACGTTTTAACTGAATCACAGGAAATCACAACTATTCTGTGTTGTAAGTGTGTTTATATATGTCACAGTGTTGGTAGAGAAGAACTTAGAAGATTTAAGAGGGAAAAGTATCGGCAAAGCATGAAAGTATGAACAGTTAAGGACAGATAATTAATTGTGAGAAAGTATTTAGCTAACACGTAATTAAGGAAGTATAACCAAGTGCCTCATGAATTAGTCATAGAACAGACGTAATATAAGGCTTGTGAAATATTTTTATGACTGAATTGGAATAAAAGAAGAGTGTTGGAATAGGTAACAAGTTACTTTCTAGTACACAAATTAAAAAGAAAACCAAATTTGATAGAAATGATGACATGCCTCGGTATGAAAACACCTTTGTATTGTACGTATAGTACTGTTGTCAGATAATGGAATCAGATAAGTGCTACTTAAAAAATCAATGCTTTTGCTATTAAACAGTGGCTTTGACGAAATAGCTTTTTTCTTTTATACTTACATATTTTTCAACTCGCACAATTATTAATTTAAAATATCTCTGATTTAATTATAATTATCGGCAATCTATTTTCAAAGCGACTGTTTAATATTTTGATGTTAAAAGCTGAAACTAAGGAATCAATGTGTTATCTTAGTAAATGAAGCTGCTGTGTATTATACATATTAATATTGCACATATGCATTATATTAATTGCTACATATTTACATGGATATTTTACCTCATTCAAATGTCCAAAATCAGAAAAGTTAGTAATTTTATTAGTAAAATGAAAAAGCTCAGAGCCAATTGATATTAAATGTTACATTGGTTATGTACTTAGCTTTGGCTTATTGAGAAAAACGTAGAAAAGATAGTTGAAGTAAAGTTTTTTGTTAGGTACAGAAAGAACTAAGTCTTTTTGTGTAATTGTTTACTGTGTGTTCATTTTACATCGATAGGCTTTTCTTCAAAAGAAGAATATTTTGGCGGCAGTTATTACTGCTGTGCTCAGGCGTGTCAAGACTCCTTTTCATTCAATTAGGTAAATTGTAGGCAATCTATTTATCAGTAAGTATTATTATATCTTCACATACAATTCGTAAAATCGTAGACCAAAATCGTAAAGTAGAACAAAAATCGTACGAGTACAATGTTAAGGTTATTTTGATTATATGATTATAAATTATGTGATAATGATAACGAATTGTATTTGAAGAATGTTATGCGTAACATATGGGTCGGTCCTAGACCCGACCTTTCCCTATGTCCGGGGCCTCATGCAATACACCAAATCTACAGTGCGACGCGGCCCCTTCACCCAAGCTCGATTGCTCGCTACGCGCCAATAGCTTCTTTGTCGGCACTTACTCTCGATTTTGTCACAGTTGGCCACTTTACCCTTCCAGTCACAGGTTTGTTTATCGAGATCGAAAGCCAGTCCGGACGGGCAAGTGATCTGTTTTAGACCTGACCTAGTGCACCTGTGTCGATAAGAAATGACATATTAAATAAAATATTCAGAAACAGGAAGCGGACGTTCTAAAGGCTAACGACTTTTGAACGGTTCGATCGGAAGAATGACCGGTGTGTACGGACACTTCCGTCTCGCTAGCCCTTCGAACGACCACTCCCTATCGTTGTGGGAACTTACTTTCTATTTTATCGCAATTCTTTACATGTGTTTTCCAATCACACGTTTGACGGTCGATATCAAACGCCAGTCCGACGGGACAGCGCACAGAAGCGAGCCTGGTTACGCCATTTTCAGCTCCCTTGTCACACCTGTACATATGCAGCCGAACTTTCAGAATAAAAGTACATTTTTTGTTGTTTTATTTTTTATAGTTTTCATTACTAATTAATGAATCGATGAATATCTACCTAACAAGTTGGAAAATGTCCTTATTACAATATGTAAAATACTCACGTGTCCTAATTAAAATTTTGATATAAAAATCCTTACAAATATTGACATCTGACCTTTAGGGAAATAACAGAAATTTGTGAATTTAATATTCACGAAAGAAAATAAATATTGCTATAATTGTAATTATGATACATTAAAGCTTTTTTACATTTCGTTGAAACGATATAAATTTTGCAGGAAGTTTTAAGCATACATTTATACTTATAGGTATATTATTCTACGAACTAGTGGCGTTGTGACTAATATTCAAAGCACGATGTCGACCGTTCCATTCACCGGGTGGAATATCAAGTTCTTGCATATCAAACGACGCATATAAATAAATCAGCGATAGAGAATGGCAAGGTAATTTACAAAGGATTTACAAGTTTTGAAGATAATAAATAGTTGCTAAACCTACATTTTGAAACGCATTTTAGAAGCTTATTGCAAATTATGTTAAATAACATTTTTTTGAAAATAAAACTTAAACATTGCCTTATACGTTGCAGATCGTCAAGGAGAACTCTCAAATATGTAAATTTTCCACGATGTTCTTCTTCACCAAAGCTAGTGACAATTCATTTGTATTAATCATATAACATTACAAATAAGAAACTTGAGCAAGATTCGAAATGTGTAGGTGTCTTTGTACATGAGATTGTGGGTATTACGTAATCCGACTGTCTATGTTAAGTTATTGCCATGTACGAATATGTTACTTGACAATAGAGAGTTACTGCCATGTATATTACCTGACACTGGCATTATTGTCACGTGTGTTACCTGACAACATCCCGGCAGTCACCTTCCGTAGTAAGTCGGAAGTACTCGTCAGCAGGACGACCTTCGCACAGCTGCTCGGGAGTCGCATCATCTCCACCACCATCTTCCTCTTGTCGCTTTACTCTGCTCTCGCCCGTCACTGTAATCAACCCTAGAGTTACACATTGGGATATTACGTTCCGTGTTTCGAAATATAGAAATGGTAAAGCGTAATTATTTTAAATATCTCCTATAACTTTTCGTTCACTAATGAAGTACGAAGAAAAGTTGGAGACAATGACTGTTTTCTGAATTCTAAATTACGAAACAACGAAAAGCGCTTCAAATTTTGTTCATTATTTATACAGATTAATTTTAAAGTTTAGTTCTATATTTCACAGTTGTTTATGCATTCTATGGAATTAATAATAAATCATATAAATGGCCATAACTTTTTAGGAAAAATTATGTTGCTGTTATTAATTTAATAACGTATACATTTTGCCGCTTGCAATTTAACATTTAATTCTACATGCTTGAGTTTGAACTCTAGAATCATAACAAGGCTTGTTGTTACACAAATTTAATATGCTTATTGGGTAACAGGGCTTAACGTAAGCAACGATTACCACATGCGGTGGAGGAATGCAGTACCGTTTCAATTCACAAGCGAATGCCGTTCCGCGCATTACTCATCGTAAGTAGAAGTTAAGTAAGCATAGGAGGCTTTTCTGTAAGTTAATATATATTTGGAGTGTCTATATGCTATGAAAATATTATTTTCTGCCAACAAGCTTACGACGGCATTGAAAGGTAAAACGTTGAAAAGAAATCGAGGTCAACGCAAGCCACGTAAGTAACAAACCGGTGTTCGTTCTTTGTCGCTGTTAAGTTTCTTTAAGTAAGTTTATCTGTGTTGTGTAGGTATATCGTACTTTTTTATATATGCTTAAGTTCTCGCAGCTATACTTAAATAAAATGAAGCGATAGATTACAAAAGGAAGTGTCTAAAAGTATAAATTAATATATTAAAAAAATATATATTTAAAAATATATGTAGATGCCTGCGGTACCTATAACTTAAAAAAATCACAGAACAACTATAATTTTCACCGTTAATTAATAATTTAATTACGTATATACAAGTAATTAATTATTGTTTTGTAATATTAAAAAGTGACATATTTTATAGCCGATTACTGACGCTATTATGTTTAAAATATTTTATCAGTGTTGAATACTATCAATTTAAGAAAAGTTAGTACTCACCTAGACAGGCGAGCAACAGTACCCCAAAACACAGGTACGGGTGTCGAGCCATGGCGCTCGGCGAAGACTGTTCGTTGCCGCGCGCTCCACAAGAAAGTGCAAGAGGTGTCTGCTGCCCCTCTTCACCTTTATATAACC
>DWJN01001439.1:0-18025 GCA_018248895.1 Carystus phorcus
GGAGCAGCGTGGTGGAGTATGCTCTAGTCCTCAGTGATGAGGAGGAACCCGAGCTCAGTAGTGGACCATTAATGGGTTGAAGACGACATGGGTCAAAGATATGCTCACGGATTCAACGAAGGAACATGTGAAATTGGAATTTATGTGAAATTTTTACCCATAATATCCCACGAAATTTAGAAAGTTCTTCTGTTCATTCAATATTACTACAACTAATGGTAAAAATAAAACAAACAAATTTAAATAATATATTTATTTTGAAAGCAATTTAAGGACGAAATATTCGCATAAGAATCTTAGTAATTATAAATCGAATATAATTTCGTTAATTTAGAGGAATACAGTGTTCAAAGAATTTGACCATACTGGGCCGTTGGATGTCATGAAATATCCAAATATTAATACTGAATTATAACATATAAGCCTTCGTTACAACATTTGAAGTCTAAGAGCAAACGTCCTTTTTAAATCCTCCGTCCTATACAAATATCCTTTTAGTCATAAGTAAATCTAATTTAATGTTCACGCCGTCATAGTCAATTTAAATCTAAAATATTATTACTCGATAATAAAAAAAGTTGTACCATATTTAAACAGATAATAAGTAATATGGAAGGTACTATAGTACATAATATGGAATGAAAGCAATAATATAAATTATTAAATATTAGGAATTCATAAAAGATTGTTTACATATTGCTAAAACTATTCATCCATATTATAACTGTAGAGCCTTGAAATTTATTTATAACATAACTATCTAAAGCATAATTAGAATAACAACAGGCCATAGCATGTATAATTTACTTAAACAAACTTATTTGTATAAAATGTATAAATGTAAATAAATAATAATCTGTTAATAAATATTAAATAAATCTTAAGAGCACCAATATGTAAAGTATATGGACAGTAATAATTTCACCGAAAACACCAAAATAAATTTTACATAAGAACATAATTATTTTTACAAATTTTACATTACTACAAAATACATTGTAATATTTGCGCGCTATATAAAATCACAATTTACACGACGACAGTACGACGTCACAAACTTAATTCAAAATCACGAATTACTCTGTGTAATTTACTCAAAATGATTCAAACGCGTTCCACAGTACACTGAAGCTTTGAATTTACACAAAATTGTCTGTGAATTCCAGGCATAAAATGTAAGGTCGTAGCTACAAGTAGCCGTGGGGAAATTATTTCTTGTGTGTTAATTAATAACCTTGGTATTAATAACAAACTACTACGTCGATAAAATAATGTGTATATAATAGTGTTATGTGCTAATAAAGTTAAAAGTTATTGTGCACGACTGAAATTAAAGCGAACCTAGCATTAAACTGTTCTGTGCTCGAATTTAAAAATAGAAGAAAAAGAAAATATTTGCAAAGAAATGCCAGTTCAATACTAGCTTTTCGCCGCTGTTTCAGGACACACCGAAAAAGAGCCTATTTTATTTATGAAAAATAAATAAAGTTATCGCTTATGGATAGAGTAGCAGGTGGTCATACCAGAATAATTCGTAACAGTTATTATAATGAATATATCTAAAATACACACGAACAAACTGACTTATTTGTAACCTACCTAGGTATAATGTATTGTATTTAACCTTGTCAATTGTATTAGTGCTGCTACTTAGAATAATGATCTCCGAAAGAAAGTATACAAATACGGTTACGTTGCCTGTGTGTTTGTATAATGTTAATGTGTGTGAATTTAATAATACAACACATTTTTAATTTCCGAATGTGTTTTTCAATTTTCACACAACATCTTGATGTTACAGATATTTCTGAATTGATGTCGAGTTGTCAAAAACATGAAATATACGAAAAAATGTGTGACAATCTTTTTATCACGGCTTTATAAACGTAACTTTTCATTTAAATAGAGAAAATAAGTTGCTTAGTAAATTTAACATCAAATATAGCGTAATTCTGCGTCATTTAGAAAATTATCTACTAAGTAAACGAGTTACGCTACAATTTCAAGTAGACTGAAGCTAATGGTACCAAGCAATTGAGTAACTTGAAAAGGCTTTAATATAACCATTAAATAATTATATATTTCCTATTAATTTTAAAATGTTACTAGGTCAAACATTTTCCCATACATTTATAAGGCAAGATACTGGCAGTGCAAAGGGGAAATGTGATAATGTCATGTAAGAACGAGACAAGAAGAGACCACACGGATACCAATATAAAATGCGTCTTAACTCATACCTCACGACTGATTGAATTTATTCTTTAGGCTATGAGTATAATGTAGTTTTTCGCATGTCAACGAAATCAATAACGTCATTTATACCCAAAAAGATAAGTGAATATTCAACTTCTGTGTGGCGACGAAACTCGTAAAGTAATGGGTCCATTTATTCGAAATGTTTATACAAGATAATATTTCAATAAAACAGTATTATTATACATATATTTTTTTCCGAACTCACAAATGGGTTAAGTCCAGTATTTTAAACAAACATATATTGATACTAGCAGACCCGGCCACCCGTTGCTGTGACTAAGGTTTATATACTCAATTTAGCTGACTAATTACCTTACACCGCCATCTGTTAGAATCTTATAGAACTAATCCTGTGTTAGATATTTAACAAATAATTTGCAATAAAATAATATTGCGACTATAAATTGAGATGTAAGCTATCCTATCTTTCAAGTTGGAGGAAACTGCACCTGGTGGGCAAAATTTGATTAAAATTGGTTAAATAGTTTAGGAGCCCATATGTTCATGTATTATCACTTTTAATTTTTTTATTTAGATTTATATCTTTTGTGATTTCAGGATAGTGAATCCGGACAAAAAGTGGGTGCACATGTTGATAGTGATTTTGAATCTGAGACTTCTGATATTGAGGTATGTCAAGAAAATTGTTTTCACTTTAATATTTTTACTATTAACATATAAACAAGCTTATAAGTAGAACGTCTATAATACGGACTATTTCTATTTTAGGCCAATTTAAAAAATGAAATATGTTTGTAACCTACATATGTACAGTCATCTAATAAAAAATGTCTCTAACTCATAAGAAAATGTGTCTAACTTATATAAAGGGATACATTACTGATGTATTCTTTGCAATAAGCAAGTTTAAACATTTTATTATTGGCTCAGCGCCAACTGTGATACACGTTACTACCATTGAAAAAAATGTTATTTACTAATTCTTCACATATTTTTTTCAGGATATTTCGATCAAGATTCCAACCAAGAAGAAAGCACGAGTGGAAATAGAATACGAGACAGAACCTGTGGCAAGTGTTTCAAAGAAGAAAATAAAGAATTGAATTATCTGAGATATGCTTTTATTTATTTTGCCCACAAGATAACAAATAATTAATAGCTTACGACTATAGCATATTACAACTAAATGGGTTACCTACCGTAATACTTGTGACCTTGCAATAGAATTTTGTGTTCGTGAGTAATATGAACAAATACACATGATTTATGTATTCTACACTGATATGTCGTACAAGTTACATGGATGGTCTCGGTGACTGATCACAGAAACTGGGTCGAAATATCGGCATAGAAAAAAAATTTGTTAGTACCAATTCATATTTAAAATGTTCAGTAAGTTCAAAACCGAATATAAATAGATATGAACACACGATCTTCTCGCCTCACGAATCCACGGAGCAGAGAACAAATATTTACATTTCATATTTACTTACCGAATTCATACCTCGCATTTAGACAACTCAGATTTGTGAGATAGTTTCCTACCAAGTTAGATACAAAGATGTTTGTCATCGATGTGTCATTAATGTTAAGTGGTATATTTATTCTCGGTTATGAATTGTGATGTTTTTTCTTCTATTATGTGCACTATACCTGAAAGGCTAATTTAAGACTGACAAGATGTGGTATGGAATACATGTCCCATTTCTTTCTTTTCATAAGACTACATTAAATTTAAAACATATAGAGGATTATATTATACCAGCTTTTGCCCGCGGCTTCGCTCCCGTTAAGAAACTCAACCCCTTGGGGGTAGAATTGATCAAAATCCTCTCTTAGCGGATGCCTACCTACGTCATAACATCTATCTGCATGCAAAATTTCAACCCTATCCTTCCAGTG
Source organism: Carystus phorcus (assembly GCA_018248895.1). Lineage (NCBI taxonomy): Eukaryota > Metazoa > Arthropoda > Insecta > Lepidoptera > Hesperiidae > Carystus > Carystus phorcus. Next base: position 4,123 of record DWJN01001439.1, read on the forward strand.
GTTTGGGCTGTGCGTTGATATATCACTATGTCAGTCAGTCAGTCGCCTTTGAGTTGTATATATTTAGATGATAATATGTGGTCGCCAGTTGATAATGGAACTACTATCCTATCCTAATACTAATCTACTCCTAATCTCCTAATACTATCATAATAATGGTAGGTAGAAGAGTTTAATTTATCATTTCGAATAAGGCTAACACAATCGAACCCGGTTCCCTCGGGGTCCTCGAGTGACGGTTTCACTGAGGGAAGGTCACTATCAACTGAGCTACGGGGTCGTCAAAACGGTAACTGACTAAAGCAAATAAGTAATTGCTGATTTTGGTAGATAGTTATAGTTCGTAACTAGTCGTAAGTTGAGTAAAACATCAAATGCATTATGGTACCTTTAAGACGATTACGAGTTGATATTATTAAAACTTTGGTTTTTATGTAAAGGCCGATAAAGGAGACGATGAGTGACATGATAGTAAGTGGTAACCGTTGGTTGTGACATCAGCAATGTCAAAAGCATTATTATTGTTGCATCTGCTAAGAAAGTAGGCACTGGCTCTCCAACTCAAAGTCTAAATACGACGAATCGTTTAGCTGCTGACTTAGGCAAAAGGGTGATAGCTAACTAGTCGGGTTTTACGAAAACATAATAATAATAGTAATAAATGTTCGATCATAGAATATCATAAGCGCTTTATCATTCATGGGTTCGTTTTGGGTCTTGTCACTTTTTATTATCGTTTTAAATCTAATTTAAAATGTACTAAAAATAGACATTCACAAGAGCATGTACGTAAAAATGTGAACCGGAATCGCTGCACCAATAAGGTAGTCTGCTCGAGCACCCCGAAGTTTGAGCGCGACAGTTTTCGTGAGTTAATTACACGTCTGTTAATTAAGAAAGTTACGTTCTTTAGAATCGTCGCCTTTCAGACTCCTCTCGCTATGGTTCGAAACAATATTGGGCCTTATCTGAAATTGATTGATTACACATTCAATAGGTAGGGGAAGACGGGGCGGAACGGAATACTGGGATGGAAAAGAACGGTGCTGCTTTGTCGCGACAGTGGATGGGAAGCAAAATAATACATCATTATAATTAGTGTTCTTACTTACTATTACGACCATACTGTAGAGCCGGTTCGAAATATTACGAACGAGTATAAATTTCGGATTTTTTTGAATTTCTAATGAAGGTCAGGATTTTCAAACGTATAAGTACATTTGATCTTGTAATTTAAGAATATTGTATATACATAAAAATAAATAATAGATACCTATATAGACGAGATTATTACATTATCTTATTTATTGTCCAATATTTATATTGGGGTAGAACTGAGTGTGACGGAATACGATACAGGTACTACAGTATACGTACAGGTACATTATGTCTCATCGTTATCTTTCTCTCTTCATTCTCCATCAGATTCGTGTGACACATGAGTAACAGCATGCGACATAGGTGCTGACTTTGATGTAACATTATTTTATGATTATAAACTAATCGCATGGTATATATTGCAGTTTTTACAATGATTCCAGTACTCACGATATGTATTTTGTACGCTAATATTTCAACCCAGTTAAATGGATCGTGGGCACGGTTGAACCCAGTCTTTCGATTGATCGCCCTGACAACGAATTATGTTTTTATTCGACATATTGATCACGATACATATCATGAGAACTCAAATCATTTTAACGTAGATTAGGTACTTTATCGCATAATCTTGTATGAAGTTGTTAATAAAGATTAAAAAATATCTATTCGTTTTCATTCAAATACATTGCCCCGTTCCGCCTCGTACTCCTCTACCTAGCTCTTTGATATGAAAGCCTGTTTCTAAATTTTTCTCCAAACTTTCATACACATTTCGCCAATTTTTAGAATTTGTGTATTTGGAATTAATTAATAGTAGTTTGAAAGTTTCGTTGAATTCATATCCATTGTCACTCAATTTGCTGTAAAAGAATAAATATTTTTTTATAAGCACCAACCAATTAAAGCACATATTTCGTGAACGGTTGGAAAAGTTTAAGTATTCATAACTTGAGAAAAGATAGGTATTCCATTCCCGGCCTCGCAAATTAACTTCGGACTTTCAATGGGCTTTGTGTAAAAATGTTTTGTGGATAAATACTTGATTAGCTATTCATTGTAAATTAGATGAAATTTAATTTCAGTTGTTGGCGAGCGCGCTCCGTGATGGTTTTACTGAAGCATTGAGAATTCTCAAATATTTTCTTACTTTGTGCAAATTTAGTATAATGGACTCAGAAGCTAGTTTATTTGTAGACTAAAACCTTTTTTTTATGGAACCTGGAGTTAAGATAAAGATTAATATGTGGAGTTAGGAAAAGTTAGGAAAATTCTTTATACTAAAAATTTTGTTTGTCGGGCTTGGTGTCCGTTTTTACAATAAGATTCCAAATTAGATTAGGGAATAACCTATCGAAAAGTTTAAGCTACACGCGAAAGCACGGCTTGGAGATAAAGGTTATTACAACATAGATGAATACATAAATAAATGATTTTGAATTTTCATTCATTATATAAAATTTATATTACTTAAAAAAGAAGTAAAGATTGAGGTCTAAGGCCTCAGTTTAATTTGGCACCTCGGTTCAACAAAAACGAAAGGGAAAAAAGATTAATATTTAATGAATGGCATGAAAAATATTCGTCATAATTCAAGTCGACAGAAATAAACAATATTATTACTGCGATCTGAATTTAGTTGTTGGCTTTTAATTTTCTAAAAGGCCCCGAAGTCTGGCCAGGAGCCCTAGTAGATTTAAAGGCCGTGTGAGTTCATGATCATGTACTTATCAATGTATTACTGTAAGTGCATAACTCTCATAATAAAACATAATATATTATCATTATCTCAAATTATAAATTGATTGATAACGACTCACACTTCAAAGGAAACTCATAACTCTTAAAGTAGATTAAAATGTTGCTTTCATACGATTTAAATACTTGAGTTTCTTTACAATATTTCAGTCGATTTAAAATGTACCTACCTATGTGGGTGTGAAAGACACAATCCGAGGATTGTACGAGTAGGATGTTAACGATTTGCCGGGTGTAGGGCATAAATCAATACGTTTGTACTGTTCTCTATAGTCGACACTGAACCGCAATATAAATTGAACTATGCCACATATCTACTACAAAACTGTATATACTCCCTGGGTACAGGCGGTCTATTTTACACTGGTTTTACCGGGAATGAAACTTGCGGTTGTCTCCTTTTTATTAGACAGTTATTTTATATAAGACTAGCTGACCTCAGCAAACGTTGTTTTGCAATATAAATTATAATTTTAGAACTATTTTGATAACCATAAAAATGGTTATAGTGAGTTAACCTTAAATGCTAGACATCTGCTATCGCGGACTTTTATTTAGATATTTTAGAGGGGAACAATATTGTAGTACATGATTTTTTAGTAACTTTCACCGTTTACTCAGCGCACGCAAGGAAAGCTCAAAACTTTGCCGTTTTTGTAATATTTTTTATTGCTGTTCCTCTCCTATTCATGTTAGCGTGAGGTTATATAGCCTATAGCCTTCCTCCATTAATGGACTATTTTACAGAAAAATAATTTTTGAAATCGGTCCAGTAGTTCCTGAGATTAACCCGTTCAAACAATCAATCAATCAAACAAACAAACTCTTCAGCTTTATATTATTAGTATAGAAGTATAAATATGCATTTTCTTGCCTTTTCTCTTCTTTGCTAGTAATACATAACTGATGTTGTAGTGTTGTTGATGTCTGTGGGTGACGGTGACTATTAACCATAATGTGGCTTATCTGCTCGTTCTTCGGCTAGTTACATTTAAAAATTGGACCATTTTATTTTTTCTTGACGACTTTTTGCTAATACGCTAATAGTCCATATTATCACTTCCTACCAGGCGACTCGATTATTCATTTATCGCGTACGTACATAAAAAGATTAGTGCGTCATTAATTAGTACTAATAATTTGATTCAGATGGTTCAATTTGATGAATCTAAGTGATGCAAGTTAGGGAAGGTCTATGTTCTGGACAAATAAGTCAGTACTTATCTGTGCCAGTGCTATCCTGCTCCTAGCTGGAACACGGCGAGTTGTTAGGCGACTCTGGTAATAAAATTGTAGCTAGCTAGGCAGGCTTCACGTAATATTGACAGCATATGCAGTTCTTACTCAAAGACTATCGCGTTTTACACCGATCTATCGGCATGGGATTAGAGCAGTGTTCGAGGCCTTGATACGGCCAAATTATATAACCTGTATAATGTTATTGCTGTGCTGTCTCATTAACTCGTTCGAGGAGAATACTCATTCACAATGACCGTAGTTAAACTCGTTGTTCCTTCTGGTTACCAAGTACAGATGTACTTGATATGTGTAAGATTACAAGCTTCCAAGTGTTCATTGCCCGTAAGAAATCCAGAAAGACGATCGACGGAACTGAAGCATTATATTGAGCAAGACCAAAAATACGGCATATAATCCGCTGTATTCGTACGATCCATACTAAAGCAGCGTGGTTGAGTATGCTCTAAGCTTCGTCCATTGTATCGGCATGGAGACTTTATGGGTAGAAACAAGTATAATTCATCTAGAAACATGCCCTTATAGATCTCAAATTTCCCACTGATTTCATGCCTCGCAACGCCATTTGGAGTGCGGCCTGCAATCAGTTTAATTGCAGATACTGCCGGCCATTTATAATGGTTGCACATTACGTACGGCGGTCGCACTACACAACGCGCGTAGGTACCTACTGAGATTGATACATCGTTTATTTAAACGTTTTGGACACAATTAATACGCTCCTGAGTATATAAATATACATATAGTTTACAATACGTTACAATTATTCGTTATTGTTGGTCGTGTTGGGACTGCCAATATCAGGATGTCAAAAAATGCGACAGAAGCCGGCCCCGCTTGGTAAGGCTTCTTATAAAGATTACATTAATTAAATAGGGTCCATTAAGGAACTACCAAAATCTATTGACCTCTCGCCTTGTTGAGGTAGGCTAACACCTGAGGAATGAGGTTTGGAGGAGGAAACACCCACGCTAATTTCCAAACCCAATGGCGACTGAAGGCGTCGCATAATTCGGCACACCAATTTTTTGAGTGCAAGGTTACGCACCTTGGACCTACGGCACTTCATTCGGAAGCAAATAAGTCTATTATGGGTATGCCCCACTGCTGAAATATTGGCTCTCTGGATTGAGATAGAAGGTACTATTCATTATTATATCGATAGTATTATAGTCAAAGTCAAAGTCAAATTAGTTATTTCGTCTTAAGAACTTACAGCTCACGTAGTGAAAGTCAAAAACTACTACAAATTATTGTATGTCCGTAAACTACGAGCATATAATATAATTTCCATGGAGCCCGCTTGGCTAGCTACTTCCCTCTTGCCAGAAAAAGCCACCATACGATTTATTCCGGCCTGGAGCTTGAGAGCCAGTAGTCTCTTTCTTTCTTCTCCCTTCTTTCTTAACCGGCATCAAACATGCCTTTAGTGTTGCTGATGTTTTGTAACTCGTAAATTCAAATTGAAAATGATTTATTCATGTAGATATTATCTCAATACACTTATGCACGTAATTTTTTTAATTCTACAACCATTTCGGAAAGATGCTTTTAAAGGAGAAGAAACGGCGATAGCTCATTTCTCGATTAGGCACATAAACAATTGTTGAACAATTACATAAGGGACAGAGGACGGTAACAATCACCATAGTCCGAGATGGCTTCGGGTCTTCTTCACGATGTGAGAGGGTAAAGTCATATCTGTCATTGTCTGATGTGGATATGCAAGGTTCACATATGACACTATGAGCAACTCTTTGCAGATTACCTCACTATGTTTTCCGTAACAAAACATATGATAACAAAAATAAATGTTTCATAATAGTTATCAATTGTTCCACTCATCATACGAAATCCTCAATGTGAGTAGAAAAACTTTTATAGTCTCGTTATAAGGTGTTTAAAGCGAAAATTATCTTCGAAACACTGGAATGTAAATCCGTGAAAACCATAAATACTTGTTTAATAATAATCGTTGTGAGAGTTTTGAGTATAATACATCATGTTGAGCTCGACAGTTCTTGAGCAACGGAAGTGCCGAGAGGGTCATCGGAAATTACACTTTTAATCTCCGCCTCGCTGTTGCTACTCCATTTTATAAATGAAACTTCGCCAAAATCCAACCAAACAAATATCTCCTATTGTTATTAATGAGTTTGGAACTAGCGGATGACGCGTGATATGTACGTTATTTTTTGTTATACACCTCCATTTATGTTAACTCAACTGTTGGAACTTAGGTGCATGAAGGCTTAAAAAATTAGGTTTGGTAAGTATAATCATGTATTATTAATGTTGTACTTAAGTATCTACATATCTAATTAGAATATCTATGTGCAAAAAAAATAATAAGTTATAAATAAAGGATTAATAACCTTTGAGAACCTATGTATATATGTAGCTATTTTTTTATTGTATATAAGTCATGTTTAGTGTTAAATATATAATTAAATAATTTTTGTAAGTGTATACAATTCGTGATGAGTTTGGTGTAACATCGTATTATGTCAATCTTCCCGCTTGCTAATTGCGTCATCGTGAACTTATACATTGAAAGAAGCTTTGGAAACTCAAGCAAAAGCTTTTCCTAGTACGAGTATATCAATAGCATTTTAATATCATTATAAAACAACTTTTAACAGAATGGAAGTTACTTTCCCGTAGATATGTTAAGGATACGTAAATAACATTATGTCGAAAGTTGTAGCCGCTTTTAATGAATTTTTGGGAAAGTTAAATATTTTGTTAGGAAGTAATTAAAAGTAATAGGATAGAGTCAGCTAATGAAAGTACTTGTAACTTGGCACCTTCGTTACCCCGGCACGTTTTATTGGCGGAGCCCTGGCTAGCTTCAGTACTATGTTTCGACAAGTTGGACAATTGCTGAAAAGCGAATTAGCGTTTGATGAGCGAATTTCTGTTTAGCAAACAGTGAGATGCTTTGTGCAGCGTTGTAACGCAGGGTGATTAAGTATCATTAGAAAGAATTAAAACATTTATTTCGTCACAATAAATGATTTACATGTCGAATGACGGGGTATCATCCAAGTCGCGGTGTGATTAAGAAAAGCCATAACACATTATAATTATTGCGTCTATATCACTACGGATAGGTAATGGAATTTGTTTCATGATATGATTATGTGATTATCAATTTTCTTCATTAACGCAACTCATGTCTGTCTCAAATCGAACCGTAACCAAATCCCACGTACCTATTAGGTATTGTCTAAAGTACTATAAAGTGTCTGAATTATGGTGTCTTCGAGGTATTAGATTTGGTTAAATAAGTAATTAATAGAATGATTGCGGTTACGTGTCATATTTTATAACTTATTTATTTTATTCAATGTTATACTTCTATTTATTCCACGTTGCTGCCAAATACACTCAATATATTTAAATAGCTTTATATATTTGATTGTTGTATTATGTTGTCTATAAAATATACGATATTGTTAGCAAGCAATCAAATAACTCAATTTCGCCAGTGACCTAATAAAGTTGAGATATGAGACTATCTTGTATCTTTTGGGGTATCGTATTTCAGGCGATTGAATTTCAATGAATATATTTTTTTACAGATTTTAGCGATAGGTATTTGATTTATAAAGAGATGTTTATGTTCGTAAATACTATAAATAAAAAAATCCTTTAGAATCGTTGCCATTAAAAACGTTAATTTTGAAACGTTAAATTAATATTGAGAAAAACTAAGTTACAAAGCCTTTATGAGTTTTAGTTTATTTCTTTGTAAATTAACAAGTCTAATTTATGGTAAAAAATAACTTCTACTACAATACTGCTCCTTATTAATAAAAAAAAATCGTTATTAGGAAACCAGTAATCAATCGATATAACTTACTTACATGTTCAGAAATTCAGATTTATCTTTAGTCAAAACGCAGAACGAAGTCTTGCAGACATTACGTAAAATTCACGCTGGAAACGTAAATTACAAGCAAAACTAAATAAACCAGACGATAAGTTTTATCGCAGTCTTTAAACAGCAGTTTTGATGCAAATGTAGCGCTTTGCAGTGGACCGATAATATCGCGATATTGCTCGCGAATGGCTCAAACTTAAAACCTCGTCCTTTTTATGAAGACACGGAATGCTTTTAAAGTTTCATTAAGGAAATTCAGACTTCATTAGACACGGAAAGAACTAAGTAAGCAAATGATAAATGAATTTGCTGTTCTTATCAAATAAAATTGCATTAATCTGTTCGTCTTTCTGTGGTGTGTTCTCTGTAGTTTAGTTTTAGTACTGAAATAGACGGTTGTTTACCATATTTATTGTAATTATACAAGACTAAATTATAGTTTAAAGTGTATGTTTACCCTGTAATTATATATGCAATATAGAATGAACACGTTGACAAGTTATTAATTAACATCCCTATAAATAGAACGGTACAAGCGAAAAAACGTGTTTTGTTAAACATTTAATAATCTTAATCAATTATTATGTACACATTTTTTAATATAAGTCCCTAAAATGTATGAATAAAATCTTTTAACAAAAAAGGATACAATAACGTGTTAAGGAAATTCTTTAGGAAATAGATGCCTTTAGTTTGGATCAATCTAAGAAACTGGTACCGACGTCCTAAACAGTTTTCCTCATCAAGTTATTTTTGAAGCGGGATTTAGTATTTTGTTAAAAGATTTTTATTTCTTCCCTTTTAGTGGTTCCTTCTATTATGCATGCGCGATGATATATTATCGCTTTGTTAATGAAAAAAAAATACAAAAACCACTTTAAATATTCTGATTCTTAAGTCATACGCATGAAGTAAATGCGCGTTATTAGAGATAATTCAAAAACCACTCGTCAGAGATCGCTCACATTAATATGACCACATGATTCACCAGGTTTCAAATTAAAAAGAATCGTCCAAATAGACCCAGTAAAAAAATATTATCTAACATACATAAAAAATACAGACGAATTGAGAACCTTCTCGTTTTAAAAAAAAAGAAACAAAACTCATCAACATATACATTCCATTGCTCAAGACATTTAATACTCGTTTGTTAAAAACCCTGGATGTTATAACGATACTTAATAATTTGTTAATCTATACTGATATTATAAAGAGGTAAAGTTCGTAGTTTACTTATATTGTAGGTTTCTACGCAATAGGTTATTGATCTTTGAACTATCTTCAGGGTTGTCTCTGGTTATATATTAGCCCGTTCAAAAATAGGGATTTTCGTGTAGGCCTATTTTGTAACATAAATCGACGATAAAGCGGTCTATTGTATGATTTTTTTACGAACCCTGCCTTAACGGTACAAGATGAATATGAATAATCTGTATAGAAAACTTTTAGGGCTTAATAAGACCTATAACAAAATTCCCACGACTTTACTTTAATCTGACGGGAATAATTTAAGTAACTAAATAACCAATGTTGATATTATAAATTTGCTGACGCAGCAGACTTCTTACCGCGTAGAAAATTGTTGTTTTGTTAATCAATTCCTGGCATTTTTATATTTACTTACCTTTTAGAACTTCCCTGGACTTCCACAAATAATTCAACACCAAAATTAGCCAAATCGGTTCAGCCGTTCTAAAGTTTTAGCGAGACTGACGAACAGCAATTCATTTTTATTTATATAGATATAAATTTGCTTATCTTCAGAAAGTAAGTTCGTTTTCGCTCAAAATGTAGTGAATAAGTATACTTTGTGACGTATACATTCCACAAACATTCGTCTAATTAACTTGTGCTTTTCATTTTGGCAACTAAATCTGTTTCCCGCGGGATAAGACGCAAGCTAATACTGAGGTTCTGTTAAGAGGTTAGGTTAATTAATATTTTCACTGCTTCGTGTAGCTTTTGCAATAATTTAATGAGTTTTTAATTTAAAGTGCAATAGAACCTGAGCTAAAAAAGGATATAATGATGTAAATATGAAAAGTATGCCTTTAAATATTGTAACAAGTAACAACCTCTATAAATGCGAAAATACTTTTTATTATATTAAGTTAAGCGTGTTCGTATATTATATGATAAAATGACACAAATAACCAATCTAAACTATGTGGATTTTACTATATAATATCAGGGGACATCGCTCTGTTCATGTAATTTGCCAGACCCGAAATTGGATTCTCAGAAAGTCTGGCTAAGTTTAGCGCTAAGGAATGTATAATGATTTTACTTTGTTTTTGTAGATAGTTTGAGTAAAAATATCGACTTAGGCAATAAGGTTTTAAAATATAGCACATTCTGCAATTAAAAGTAGCATAATATTATTAGCCACTCTAATTCATTTAGATTTTTTCCTTTTGTAGTAAATTAGGGTACAGAAACAAATATAATTACATTTCGTCACTTCTCACGCGAATCTATGCACACGAAAGTTTACGACGCCAAGTTCCAACGACTGTGTATCTTTCAATACATAAATTTATTCGTCTTATATTTCTGAATACATCTTAATACAGTGACCTCTTAGTTACTCTTAATATAATCGTAGTCCTTCGAAATCAGAAGAACAATATCTTCATCTACTTGACTTACATTGTTTCTTCTGAACTAGAACTACACCCTTTACTTAATCTACTATTAAGAACTTTTAATACGAAGAAATTCAAAGTTTGTCATTTCCATAAAATCATGATGCCACCCTTTAATGTACAAATAAAGCAAATTCACCGACGTCAATTGTCACCAGTCTAATAACCTGAATGTCCTGTGTATTTTTGGAACATAGCCCTTTTACATAGTTAAGATTTGTTGTTGATCATTTATAGCGGTTGTCACGCCATTACACGATTGTACTCGTCTTTAATTAAACGTACCTTCAGTCGTTGTACAAACAATCACGCACCCGCGCTAATAGATTACAGATTAATCGTCCTTCCTTTTATTTATCTTAGTCGATTTGAAGGGTGGGACCACAGAACAAACATTAAATAGAAACGGTCAATATTGATTTTACAAAGTCAGTCCAATGCAGACTAATACATAATACCTACATAATAGTGTGATACATTACACATTATATGATATCAGTTTTTTTAAGAGACGGTTCTTGTTAGTAATAATAATAATTATAATCACATGATGTTCACATATTTATAGTAAACATAAATATCTTTTAGTTACATATGTAAGTTTTACATTTCCATTAGTTACCTAAGCTGGGCAAGAAAACTGTAATATAGGCAACTGAACTCTCCCGGTAATTAAAGTTAACCAAATTCATAAATGTATTAATAATCTACATGGTATAAATGATTTGAGTTTTAAGTTTATATTTAAACTGCATGATCAGAAGCAGGCCAGATAATGACATAACAAATGTTTAAACAGTTTCTCCGATTCAAAAAATTCCTGACGTGGTTGGCGTAAAACGTATAAATAACGCTGATAACACGTCATAAACAGCCATGACCGGTAAGCAAATATTTATCTGTCTCATATATCGCAATATTCGCAAGGATCACTATCGACTTGGCGACAAAGTTATCGTACCTACACTTAATCCAACATTTCAGTAACTACCTTATCTGTTCGTTTCTCGGCTCTTTACATAAAAATAAATAAGAAATTCTGGTCAGGGTAACCGCCATTTCTAATTTTGTTTTTCTATGGCCGTGTCAGCCTTTCCAAGCAAATAGCTCTGAATTAATCCTCAGCGCGTCATCAATAACCTGCCGGTACACTAATTTAATGTAATGGAGAACAAATATTCCTGATAATGTTTGAATGGCTTATTTATAACAAAATTTGATTATAATTTTGAGCAAGGTCATTTATATTTATTTATGTTATGTACTCGTTGTTATAGTAACTGTAGTAGTAAGTTTGATTTCCTTTCGTATTAAAAGTTTTTAATAGTAGGTTAAGTAAAGGTTGTCGCTCTAGTTCAGAAAAACTCATGTAAGTCAAGTAGATCAAGAGCTTGTTCTTCTATTTTCGAAGGTCTACGAGTACCTAATGTGTATTTTACGGAGCAACTTTGAACCTTTTTACCTTGTTAAATATCCCCTCTTTCTAAGATTTGTTAGGTTAATTATTATGATGTGTGCCAAAATTGGGTATTTGACAAGTTTGTAAAACACATTTAACATTATTTAGTAGAAGCCAAAGACCCTACAAAAGTTACCATTTATAATTCTAGTACGTATTTGTCTCGAAAATTACAATTCACTATTTCAATAACCCAGCAAAACGTTACTATGAGCAATCTGGCGTTGTCTGCCTTCGGTAACGTCACTAGCAGGTGAAATAGAAAATAAGTCTGTAATATTTCTGTGCCAATTTTATCCAAACCTGTAGCTTAAATGAATAGGTTTTTACTAAGTTAATGCGTCCATTTTAGACTTCTTCACCACTTACTATCGCGCGGGGTTGACGTCAAGCATTACCTTATAAAAAAAATCTTGCACAAAAATAGGTATCGAGTGTAAAGAAAACTAAAAGATGCCGCCAAGTGCAAACAGTCAGCTCTGCGCGTGTGATAAGATTATCTTAGATTTGGAGCGAATATCATTTTAGGATCAAGTTTGTGAATTAGTGCCGGCCATCGGAGCACCAAGTTTAGTCTGTAAGCCAATAGCATCGGAGATACTAGAGTGCTTCTAAAGTGGAATAAACCGAATGTAATCGGCTTACAGAGCGCTCGATATGACGTGTGAAAGCCGACATCGGTGAGGTCGAAGCTGAACCCTTTGACCCCTTTCTAGATTACCCAAGTTCATGAATTTTGGTATCAGTTAAACGGATTGAAATTTACCATAGCTAATTACTTTTCGATTTTAGATATATACATAGTAAACCGCTTACACCTATAGACTAGTACCACACAACCTGACGGACTGGTAACGTACAACCAGAACCACCTGTATTCAAAAAATGTTCTCGTAAAAAAGCTCGGCAGATACTGTATGTGTAAATTTTGACAAACAATTACAAATTGGGAAGCACTACGTAAAGATAGTTAGATTCTGGGAAAACCCTCCCTTAAAGGGGAAAACGGGGTCCGGTGTGGAAGAGGTAAATCGTGTATATGTATAAAAATAAATTTCTTCTCGATTCACTAAAAAAACCGTACTTCAAAATCAAAAAAGTATACATAAATATAAACATATCCAATTGAAATTGGCCATAAAAACTTACAACATTTCTATACCATTGTTAATTAATTACTCGGTCGAAATGTAATTTATACGAACAGTATTTAACAATTGTTTTATTTCAGAACTGAATCGTACGTCGGGGGATTATGCGACGTGTTATGAAAGTTGTTCGGAAAGAAATGCAATTTGCATTCCGTGCCTTCCTACCAAATTAACGAGTAGCGAAGCAGATTGTTTGACTTACCAGTGCTCACCGAGGCTTAAAAGTAAGCCGTTTATTCGTTAGCCAATAAAAATTCAACGTTCATTGCAATATTGTTGGATTAACATTCAAGATATATTTGTTCTTTATTGAAATCAACTTTCATAAGCCATTTTTTCATGTTACAAGTACATATATTTTAATACTAACGCATGTTTTGACAACCTGTGTAACGCAATGGTCATTATTTTGGACCGCTTTTCGAATCGTTCTGGTTTTGATGATAAGTTTAAGCTTCTGTTTTCGGCCTGGGTGTGTAGCTTGAGTTTCTGTGTTGTCTATGGCACCCACGACAAAGGAGAATCTTAGTGGAATATGGAGAATTAAAGGGAAATCGTAGTGTGGGCTATAAGTGTATTGCGTAATTTTTATTTATAATTCCTTATCAATAAATAGGTATTATTCACTATAATTATTCCACGTCAG
>DWJN01001440.1:0-18015 GCA_018248895.1 Carystus phorcus
CACTACCCAGGGGACACGTGTAGGGAATTCGCTATACAAGTAACCACCTACGGACGCGAGCAGCACCATCCCCCAATGATGATAATGATATACCTATTACAAATCAATTGAGAAAAATATACCACAGACGTTTATTGATTAAAACAGTATATAAAAAAAGGTATTCTTTATTAAAAAGAGGAAAATAAAATTACAGAAACACAATGCCAACATTTATAAATAATAATATATCATCGGACACAATCACATACAGATTATGAATTAACCTTAACATAGAGTACCATTGTCATGTAAGTATTATATAATTTTAAAAGATTTTAACATAAAATATATTATAACGGCAGTGACTCTGCTACAAATACTCTGATCATTGTTTATAAATAACTAGCAGTTTGCGGAATAAATTCTTATTTATTTAATATAAATACCTAGTGTTCAAAAAACTTCATCTTTTAAAAATAACGTCTGACATCCTAATTTAACAAAAATATATGTTCCTGTTAAATAAACATTTTAATTTATAATGATTTAAGTACATTATTCATGCATATTTTAATCATGATAAAACTATGTTACCCGACGGTTGCCCCAAAGTACTTGTAGCAATGTAACTTTCTATTTATGGCTGTGTCCAATTTTGTGACAGCATTCATCGTATCGCAAAATGCTATTCATTATTTAGGCACTAATTTATCCTTGTCAGCAAAATGGACGTTCACCTGGACAATAGCAATCACTCACAGAAAAACCTTCCAATCCTTAAAAATACAAGAACGTGGATCATTTATCAATGGTCACTGGTAAGTGTTACCATGCGGCGAAATTATCTTCTATAATAGTAGTTTTTTAACATTTCAAGCGTCAAGCGCAATGGGTGTACTATACGCCTATAGTTAATTTATTGCACTTACTGACAACACAGATCCGTTTTGTGCGTTAAAGCACTTAAACACTAAAATAAGTATACAACGATTTAGACAATTCCTTAGAGGAGCTCCATAGAACCGTAATTAAAATAAAATTAACAGAAATAATATTTAGATTCTCAATCTGGTAACTTCATTAGATATACACTGCGTATCGTAACTGAAGACATGAGGTAGTGATTTTGTAGAGATATCCTCGTTTTACAAACTTTGGCTAACGTCACAGATTAATCTTATTAAGGTTGAGATAAAGAGATGGTAAAAGATGATGCCATATTGAAAATTGCTACAAAGGTGGGCTCTAGCGATATCTAAACTAATCTAATATTACATTTAATCGCCAATATAATTATATTAAGTGACAGAAAGCAGGAAAGGAGAAAATTTCAAGAATGTACTGTAAATAGGGATAGAATCACTACTTTTGTTACTTACACCTAGTTAATTATAAATAAATATTTGTAAAAAAGCCTATACAATGTATATAGTTGCGTACATTTGTGTTGTACTTAGAAAGATTTCGTATATAACTCTTAATAGTTTTAATAATTTATGAAGTAGCTGGTAATTGTAACGATTTGTGCTCAAGCGATTTATGAGTGACAAATTCACAACATCCTTATATTCTTGTCTGTGTACGGAGATGTGATGTAGGCCCTGGAAACAAAAACTTATGTTAATAACATTAAACCAATCATTCAATATTAACAATGAAACCGCAAAATAACATACGGAGCAAATTAGATAAAAGGAAAAAACCAATTAGCATGAATTGTTTATTTATTTCACAACGACGTGTGGGAAATTTCTCAATAACTAACTGCAGGAATCATGCAAGATAATCCAACCGCAGAGGGATATGTTAGAAGAGTAGGTACGTCAAGTGCTTAGGACGTATTTCGGTTTTAATATGTTAAAACAAAAACAACTGCAAAAATAAACAGTAACCAGGTATCTGAGATACTCTTAAACATGAATTCACACGACAACATCAACATTAGCTTGTGAAATTACGCTGTTGAGTAGCAAATATGTGAGTTATAATAAAACGGAGAAAACGATACGAGAATACGCATGCCAGTGAAAACAAAGCCATACAACTATACGTCGAATCTACAAACTTTAACAGTTTTAAAGAACCTGATCGGCATATGCTTGTAAAGATTTTTTTTTTATTTTTTGTTTTTTTTTCTTGCAGTCTTCTCGCTTAGCTTGACTATTCACTTAGCACGGGGAGCATGGATCTAGAAGAGTAATAATTTTGTATATGTTAGTATCTGTTAATACTATTCAATTCTTTAGTGCTACGAGTATGACATATCTACCTACAACATTCTACGTGACATTCTCAAATTTAAATTAACAAAAAACATTTAAAATGCATTGCTTCTAATACTACTAACAGTGCTTTGCTAATATTTTCAAGATTCAACTAGCTTGATGATCATGAGATTCAATTAATAACAGACTATGTATTTATCATTTTTTTGGATACTTATTAACTATTTTGATTATGCATCCAATTATGTATGAAAAATGATTTTTACTCTATATTAATTGACTATCTATATGCTACAACAAATTTTTATATGATTAATGGTTGATAATACAATAAATATATGTCTTGAGTTTGTGAATTTGGACACAAGAAATTGATTACTTGGATAAAATGTCAACAGTACATTTCATAAAATTATTATGTAATGGATACATTTAGCTTTTTTGTAGTTTTATAGTAAAGTTTTATGTATTAATTACAGAGTGTAAAATAAAACGAGTAAAATATTTAAGGAAGTTATAAATTTGTTTTTATAAAATTTTGAATACAATAACTCCAAAGAGAACTGAAAAAATAAATTAAGTATTGATGCTTTTGAACTTATTCAAATCGATATAATAAAGGTATATACGATTGGAGTTATTGTCATATTCAATTAAATTAGTCATTGCTTTTTTACGTGTTAACATTTTTACATATTTGTAATCTTTAATGTTTTATTCGTAAAAAATACACTCTGTTTAAGCTGCAAAGATAAAGAAAAAGTTATATTTTATGAAAATAATAATAAGACTCGTAAAACTGGACACAGCATACGTACCGATCTATTAATTTTCAAAATTCTATACTTAACAGTTAGACCAGAAATAAAAAATGTTTTTTGTCAGTCCTTTAAGACTAAATAAAAACAAACTAATCCAACAATATTGTAACATCTAAAACACAAACTGATAATGTTGACTGTTTCTGGGAAAATTATACCAGAGCATCTAAGTACTTAATGTAGTGTAGATGTTCAACATAAAATATATTTATATAATATGTTTCATATTTTACTCCACAACACCTGTTATTTTTCATGTTCCATTACAATAGTGAATTGATAAGTTTGACCGCTGTAAATTATGTGAACAAGTGCAGTCTGAATAGCAAGATAAAATGAACAAGTGATGTCATTGTTGTTCAATGGCATGTAATTTGGGAGTGATTTAATAACATTTTGTCCATTATAATCATTTTTTTTATTAATTAATACAAATACTTTAAAAATAACAAATTTTTCGGAATTCCCGTTACGGATTATACCGTTCTGTATAAAAGTTACATATTTTTCTTTATACTGTCAACATCTCAGTTACATGAAATTAAAAAAAAAATACACTATATGTACATACTACACACATATACACTATGTTCCATTAACGCATATATTATCATAAAATAGTTTTACATTTTATAAAGGCGTGTGTCCAGTTTTTAACGCCCATAAATTTTTAAAGATACAAACTACAAGTACCTTCCATTTCCAAAGCTATGGGAATGGGACCTGGCAGCGTAAAAAAATTAAATACATTTAAGCTATAGCAAAATGATCTGTATATTGTAATGTATGTAGGAAAGTTCACGAGATTTATGTAAATATTTACTGGATTTGATGGTACCGACGAAGAATTGGTAGAATACAGGGATCTATAGCAACACTTGGCATTTAAAGTCAGCGCAATATGAATTAATTTTACTTGAGTCACATACGAAAGCAAATTAAGTTTAACTTAAATCAGTTCCCGCCACTTTGTGATCCCCGTCGAATGTTGCCAGATATTTGTCACAAAAATACTACCAAATACATTTTATAATTAATCTAGTACAAAAAATCTCGTGATCTGTATGAAATGTCTTTTTCTTAAAATAATTAGTTTGTTTAATAAAGAAAAAGAATGAGTTGTATATAGCTTTCTAATGGGTTGTATGAATATTTGCAATAATTCTAACTCCTGCTAAGCATGGATGTTTTAGAAATGGAAGTGTAGGGTAGGAATGTTTGGAAATAATCAATACCAACATTTCTTTGGCGTAAGATTATTTAAATGGCGGGATCTCATGGCCATTTCTTATAATTTCTAATATATGCTTTTCTATTCATCGTATAGATAAGCCATTATTTTTCTCAGAAGTCTAAATTATTAATAAAACTAAACTATTATTGGAAAAAAATTGGTGTCTCGTGCTATAGAAAGGAAGTGTTTATGACTATGAAAACCCGTAAGAAAAGAATCAGAATAAGGCAGACATTCGGGTATACTGGTAACAATATCATTCTCATTGCACTTAAAATAATATTTTACCAAACTTTTCACGAGCCAGATTTTTTATAATCACCTTAATATTTGTTATGCCCGATAGTCTGCCTTTGATAGTTTTGTCTCAAATTTATCATTAATGAAATGTTATAAACATAACTTACCAATAATTTTTAAACATTGAGATTATAGAAGATTATGTCGATAAAATGAGTTTAAGCGCAATAGCTATGTCTAGAACGAGCGGAGTACCTCGTACGGGAGCTGTTCGTTTCCTTGTAGTCTAACAGCAAAATAATTGTAGCTACAGTTTTCATAGTATTAATAATAGTAAAAATCCTATACAGTATTTGCAAGAACAGCAGCAAGAACTAGGAAACTCCAATAAATAAGTAGGTAAAACATCTTATCAGTTACAAATATAATCTTCATTCTAATATTAACATTTCAAGACCATGTGTTACCATTGTAGAACATTTACTTTTAAATGTTCCCAATGTAGATGCGGTAACTTAATATAATTATGTACTTATACCTCTACCACTTTAAACTGCTTGTGAATATTTAGTAATTCTAGATATTTAACATTCAGCCAATACACGTTTTTTTAAATATAGCAACACTTGATATTCATTCATTCAAACGTTCGGCACAGATAACCAAGTGTTCAGCCAGCCAGCTAAGTATTTATATTGGTAATTCCAAATAATTGTCATTCAGCAAATATTTTTTTACATGTAGCAACACTCGACACTCATTCAGCCATACGGTCGGCAAAGGTAACCAGCTGTTCAGCCAGTGGTTATGAACGTAAACGATACTCACAGCTCCATATTGTGCACGGTGGAGTGTGGGCAGGTGGAGGGCACCTTGACGTGGCAGTGTTTGTGGCACTTGAGCTGACAGTCGCGGCACTCGTACCCCTGTTTGCCGAGCCGCCGCGCTATCGTCTTGTTGCACACTTCGCATACGGTGCCACTGCCGGTCGTAGCACATTATTAATATTGTAACATTTAGAATACCTAAGTACTAATACTAGAATACCTAAATAAGTGTTTTTATTCTGTTACTAAGCGAGCCAGCAAACGTTGTTTCTCCATATAAATTATGATTTTTTTACACCTTGTGTCCGAAGACCCCAAATATCTTACGGAACCCTATTATTTATCAAAATAAAATATAGCCTATGTTACACGTGAATAATGTAGCTTTCCTTTGAATGATGAAAGAATTTTTAAAATCGGTCCAGTAGTTTTTGAGCCTATTCGTTACCACCAAACAAACAAATGTTTCCTCTTTATATATTAGTGTAGATCAGCGTAACTGCTCATATAATTTAATTTTTATAGATTCTTATTGGTTTCCTTAAAATCCTTTGATTCCAAATATAGGTTAAGTTTTTAAAATTTTTATTTTTCATTAACCTACTTAATCAATTGATCTCGAAATGCTGATTTTTCCTTATTCTTTGTTGTATTTTGGTTGACGTTTACGGGGAAAGACGTGATACGAGTGATGTATTCTTTACTTCACTTACCCGCTGAGATGCTTAGCAATAAAAGTATGCTCGTTGTAAATGTGCAGCTTGACGCCCTTCCGTCGCCACCTCGACCGCTGGGCGACGGTCAGCGGCACCAAGTAATGCTTCTTGATGCCCGCTTCGATGGTCTCCAGGACCAGGGTGGAGGCTTCGTGGATGAACGTCCTCGCTGACGCTGTACTGAATCCGGATACCTCGCTGAGAGAGGACCTTTTGAGTTAATTGTTTTTACGCGGGATGGGTTGGCCGTGGTTTGTTGGAAATTACGGCATATGGTCCAGATTTTAAATAGAGTTGATAAAATGTATAAGTGTTCAAACAAATTGAAATAGAAATTTCAATGTCAATAAAATAAACAACAGAGGTATATTGAAAGAAAAATATTTTTTTGTAAAAGAATAAAATTACAGAACAAAAGTATATAAAGGATTCATAAAAACACGTTAACAAAATAAAGGTTTCAATGAAGTGAGTATTTTAGTGAAATAGTATGTATAAAAAGCAAAGATTTAAAGCGGAAAAATGAAACAGCAAAATTCATGCATTGAAAAAAAAACAATATTCCAAAATAGAATTAGTTTGAAAAACCGATGTTACCAGATTGCAGAGTGCGATTACCCCCAGCGAGTGAGTGTTGACAGATGAAAAAGAGAGAAAAATCACAATTAGTGCCAGTGTTACCAGCCTAAATTATTACTTAAAGTTTAGACTATAAGGTAATGACCCTATAATGTTTGTGTGCGGCAAGACGGCATTATTATGTTATAAAAGCCAATTAGTGATTAAATGTTATTGCAAAAAATCTAAACGTGTTTTTATTAATGTTATTTTGAATATTGCAGTCTTGCCATGCCAACGCATGTTTATTCAGCGTAGCTAATTGGTAATTTTATTGCAAGCGCAAATTACTAACTTGTTGACTTTTTTGTTATTTTTTAATAACCTAAACGACACCTACTTCTTATATTCTTGTGGATGGCTAAACCAACCTATTGAAAAATACATTTGTACATAATAGTTAATCTTGGAGCTATTTAAAACACAGTTATTTAATCAAAGTCAATTTAACCATGTCTACATATCCATATGCAAATATTTATAAAGTCCGGTCACTCTTTTCATAATATTATGTTAACAATACAATATTTTACATGTAAACTATATATATGTATACACATTTGTTTACGAACCTTCTGGACGTTCTGGACTCGTCGCCAGATTGCGCGGGAGATGCTCCGGCAGAGTACACGTTCCTGTTTGGCAGGGACAACGCTTTATCTGTGGATAAAAATGGGGCGTTCATTAACATGCTATTATTTTTTTCATTTTTTATTTCAGTTATATCAGAGATGAAAAAGTTTTAATTCATGTTTATTGCTCGATCACGAAACAACTAAGTAATAGCTGAATCGATTTGGAAGAAATTTGGCAGAGATACAGGCCCGGAACAGTATAAAGCCTTTTTTTATCCTGAAAAAATGTCTTGTTCTCGTGATTCACGAGGAAAATCTTCATTTTTTCGTTTTCCATTTTTTTTCATCCACGCAATTTTTTTTACTTTTTTTAATAATAAAATGATCAACGTCGTAAGTTTTACCATGGATTTTATTTTCCATTTGACAACATTGATCTACGGTCGTATGAAATTATTTGATGATACAATAGATGCCTTCAGAGCTACAAGTGTTACATGTGGAAAAGGACAATATATTTGAAGAGCTCACCGTGGCTGTTCCTCTCAGCGCTGATGCTGCGAATACGATTATTCTCGGGCTCCGAGTCCGGCAGGTCGAGGGACGTGCCCCGCGTGCGGGACCTGCCCAGTCTGAAATCAAATAAACATTTATTTCATTAAAACTTTATACATCACACATCTGTCAATGAAGACCATCATGGACTGCTATTCGAAGAGTCCTGGGTTTGATTCCCAGCGAGATAGAAATTTGTATGAGTTTAATTTCTGTTCTCTATCTGTGTGTTTTTGTTTTTGATCCATGCCTGCAGAGAATCCAGTCTTGTCTATGGGCGAAGGTGATATTATCATTAGACCTATCTGCCCTTCGGCTAGTTACATAAAAAAATTAAAAACAAGTGAGTAAGTACACTTATTGTAACTGAGTTAAACTGCTGTACAATAATAATTACCTTCTCTTGATGGTGCCAAAGAAGTCTCGTTTCCTTTTCCTGGGAGCGGGTTCCGGGGGCGAGTTGTCCTGGTTGTTTACGTAGTCCCCCTGCTGTTAGATTACATTATTTATCTTTATATTATTTGCCTGTTCGTGTGTACATATATCATCGGTTGGACCGATTCTGTTGAACTTTTTTGTGTGTATAAGTGGATTTGAGAATGGTTTAGATTCACAATTCGATTCGACAGGGAACGTTTATTTTAGGTTGCAAGATAATATCTGCCGATTCCGCTAGTTATAATATGTATAAAAAATTTATAACAGTATTTAGATAAATTATAACCTAGTGTTATATTAAATGCAGTTTTAATTTAGAAAGTCGTTAGACATTGCCAAGAATTCATCCAATCAAATTAAAAAAGTAAATTAATTAATTTAAATTAATAATTGGATTATATATCGTGCCCTTTGCAATTTCGTGCAGACAGACTTGCAATTACACTCAATTGATTATAAAAATTATCCATATTGTAAATCAAATTGATATTTCTACAAATAGATAAATACATTAAAATAAATAAATAGTAATTTGGGCCCTAGCGTGTTACTAAGTTATAATTAGTAAACAATTAACAACATCGATACACAGTAAAAGTGCGTTACCGGTTCCGAATCGCCATTGGCTTTCGCGCCATTTTCTTTTATCCTCACGCTTTTGGCGGGAGAATCTTTAGGACTGGTTGTTTTGTCTCTTTCACTCTCGACCGTTGTGTTAACGGTCTGTACTGGAGCCGCTTCGTCTGCGGCCTCGCGTTCAACTTCGATGAATTTCCCGGAATCGGTTATTTCCACCTTTTTGGGAGTTTTCGCAGGGTTAGTATGGTAACACAGCACACGACGTTTGGGAATATATTATGTCCGTTATTTATGTTTAAGTTCAGAACGGAATTTAAATTTATTACGCCTCCGTTTTAATGTTTTGATAAAAAAATACTATATAATATGTCAGTGGAGTTAAATAAATAGAAATAATATCTTTCCCAAAACGTTCAAAACCAAAAAAACCTTAGTAACAATAATTCTACATTTATAACGCAATACATGACAATACAATGACATGCTACAAACTGATCTAATTTAACTATATACAAGAAAACTCTAAGAGCGACTTTTGCTTCTACGATTTAAAAAATGTTTGCTAATTTAATACACGAACACTGAGTAGTATGTAAGCGAAACTCACCTTAATGGATTTCATCGGTTCCTGCGATGGGTTTCATTCGTCCATAAGGGCATGCGTCGGGAGAAGGGAACAAAACACTGATATTAAAATATATTACAACAATATGCTGGAAATAATTGTAACTTTAAATGGTCATAATATCAAGTGAACAAAACAAAATAAAACGGCTTCAAATTTAATATATTTACTAAATAGTCAAAATGACCAGTCAAAATCAATTACTTCCAATCGTAAAAATTTGTGATACAATGAGACACATGTGTAATTCACAATAAAAATATCACCAAAAGAAAACACACACAATGAAAATCTATTCCACACATTTTGAATGAGGGAATATTATTCACAATCGTTCAACTGTATTTTTTTCGTGTAGCAACACTCACCCTTTGTACGGAGTGAATGATGAGGGTAGATTTGTTGGCGGCGCTCGTTGGACTCAGCTCTAGCTCGCGAAGGGCCGATTCTGTCAGTTGACTGGTGTCGTGTCCTGAGAAAAGGTTTAATTTATTTAATCAACGTATCAGAAACTCGAATTATTTGACAGAACTGCTAAGTTGACATGCCTTTAGTTCAAGAAATTTTGATAAGTCTTTAAGAAAAAGGCGGTAAGAGCTTCATGCATCAGACAATTTGCTAGTGAAGCAAAAAGAAAGAAAATGTTACTTTGTTTTTGGAGCTAAAGCCTAATTTAAGTCAACAACTCTCTTAGTTTGTTTACCGTTTTGTTTAAAAATAGTCTTAGTGGTCGTGGTCAGTTGTCCTTGTGGCGTGACTGTTCTCAAGCTCTCCTTGATCTTGAAGGGTCTGGAGCCAAGGTCGGGGATGTCAGCTCCTTCGATGAACAGGAACTCTACTGTGAGGGAGCCGCTGATGTCGTGGTCCTCCATCGGCCTGGACTGAAGGGCTATCTGTTGTCTTTGGGAAGGTGCTGCTAATAGTTCATCGATACCGACTAGACCGAGACCTAGGAATCTGTGAAAAATATTTTTTCAGTAAATAATGTAATTTATATTAATATAAGTTCAAAGACTGATGGAAGGAATGACACTTTTACAGCTTGATTATAATGTTCTTTTGAAAAGAGTTTCCATAATTGAAGACATTTTAAATATATCAAAATTTTTCTCGATCTCTTTAAGGCACTCGACATTCAATTGGTATAACAAAAATCCTGTACAATATTTAAATCAAATTGTAACATTCAAAAAAATACAACGTTGAACATTAATAAATAATAAGGAAATGATACATTGTGTTAAATTTCATACAAAACATGTAAAACTTCATGAAAAGCAAGGAGTATTACAAGGTATCATTTTAGGACCACACACATATTAATTCAGGTGAAGAATGACATACCTGTGCTGCGAAGATGCACCGCCAGGTGAAGGGGGTCCGGTGCGATCATATACTTCGAATAGAAGTTCTGCTGTCAGCGGTGAAAGATCGCTGGAAACAAAAATATATGAGGGTACAATAATTTAGGAATAGTTTCTTTTATAAAGGAATTGTTACAATAGTATTCTGCTTTCATAGTGGCCTCTGATTTGTGTTAACTATAATTTAAGTAATTTAACCTTGTATATAAATGTTGGGTCAATGTTAGTCAATGTATTTACTCAACTTACAATAAGAAGTGTTCCTCCCACTGCGGCGAATTAGTGTCACGTTTGAAGGCGGTTTGGTTCTTTTGCGGTGGTTCATCCATCTCCACGACACAATACGGCGCGATGCATCCCGACTTACCTGTACATTATAAAATTATATTTATATGCATTGAGAGGTTTCATCTTTAAGTCGAATGCAGAGTGCATATAATACATGGTGCCTGCTGTTCGACGAATAACGGGAGTCTAGGGAAAATTTGATGATGGTGCAATGTAGATAGCTAAATCCTGACGGTACTCATGCATGTCGAAAAGTGTTGGCTAGCCTAATTTGATAGCTCTTAAAAGTTTATTTGTAAAATAAGTTTTAGCTGCAGTTAGAAAGAGCCAATTAAAAGGAATGTTGGTATCCTTCTTCACTAGCAATGCGCTATTTGATGGTGAGTGGTCAGGATCGCCTATGTACATGGGCCTCAGGCATATCAAAGAGTGTACCTGCTTCGTAACTGACTCGCCAAAATTACAACAAACATTGATATTCTTATCCAAAACTATTTCTATAAACATGTTTGTTTTTCAGCATCACGTCACAACACAAACAACCCTGCAATTTACTGATAAGATCGTTGAACTTCCACTCTTCAATGAATATCCAATTAATCAAGTTATTATTCACGCATGTCAAACTACAGAAATAGTGGAATTTGGCTCACAGCCAGATGCAGAGATTAAGATCAAAGAACTTTGGAAATATTATGATTCTGTGACTCAAATTCCGTTGGATTAGTTTTGTATAAAATAAACTGTGTTTTGGAGGCTGGATCGTATTCAATCACAACTCTCACAATATTCCAGGAAAATATGAAGTGGAACAGATAATTGGAAAGAAATGAAGTGAGTCATTCTGCTGTCTGTCAGTATTAATAGAATAATACTTAGTTTATAAAGTTTTGTTCGTCGTCTCAACGGAGCATTCAATTTCATTCATCACAAGTCTGTTCCCGCCAAGAATTCATGACCTAACTTTCGACTCGATACGTTACGACAATCGGTATTATTGTCCACATTATTCAAATTACTGTTTAAAAGTTGGCGTTCGGGGGGATATTCTGTAAAATATCTCTGTGTCCTATCAAATATTGAAAACTCTTCCTAAACCCGACCCTAAAGTACAGCATATTGAGCGGTCGCTCTAAGTACCAGGTGCCAAGAGGCATCATAAAGTATTGGCGGTAGATATGAGATTTGAATGTTATCGTTTAAAGGGATTCAACTTTGCTTTGATCTTGGTCGCCGTTGGTCTGCTCTGTGTCTGTCGATAAGACCTGCAAATAAGTACATTATGTCTCTCACCTCCCAGATCTCTAGCCGAGACGACCTTGACCAAAAGTCTCTTTTCTCCCAACATCTGCACGCTGCCAGCTGTAGAAGTTGGCGTGGACGCGAACATGCGGTCCTGCTGGAGCTGTAAAAGGTCAAACAATAAGAACCCAAAAATGTGAACCTTAGATAATTTAGCTCGAAGGACCAAGTACCTAAGTAAGAATTTTATGACTGAATCAGAGTTATCAATATGACAAAATAACAAAACGAAAACTTCTATAAAACATTGTATTAGGATATAAAAAAAACACGCGAATAAAAACATCTAAAACATCTGTTTGCGTTTGTGTGTTTAAGTGGATTTGAGAATGGTTTAGATAGAAAAAGTAGATTTTTATGTTGCAGGACGCGTAGACACCATAACTTACCATAGCATCATAATGAAGGGGTAGTCTCGGAGAGGCCTCGGGGATGTACCGACGGAGTCGCGGACACGTCGGGTACGGCGAGAAGTTAAATTTGAGTTGCGTGTTCCGTAGCGCGCTCACCACTATATCACTGAAAGAAACAGTCACCATATTGTTTTAAAACATCAATACCGTGTATTTTAAATGCAAACCGGTTCTCACGATTGCTGTATTTTTTAACGATATTTCGACCCAATTGAAAATCAATACCACGTGGCGTAATGGTCACCACGCCGGACCGAAGTTCGAAGGGTCCTAGATTCGATTCCCAGCGAGGCCGAAATTTAAATGATGAGTTTAAATTTCTGTTCTCGGTCTGGGTGTGTATGTAAATGTCTTTCCGTGTTGTCCACAGCACCCACGACACAGGGTATCCTAGTATGGGGCTATGAGTGTGTGGCGTTAAAAAAAAACACTACGATTTTAATCATAAGTTCATTGAATAGATTCAAAACGAATGTGTTTCTATATATACTGACTTTTGTTTTAATTTGTTGTTTAATATGCGTAGCAACGCTCATGGTACAACTAGCATCTGTATTAAATACAGCAAATTGTGGGTACCCATTTGCATTTCAAGTAACTATAAAAGAATTATCATTGGTCTAATCGAACAGTCATTTTGTATATCCAAATATTAAGCTGGCCATTTGTAACGTCATTTGTTTTATTGTAGTCAATGAGGTTAGAAGAAGACATGCATAGATAAGTGGATCCCCAGTCATATAATCTGTTAACCATCATTTTGTAACACATAAACATACAAAATACATATAAAGATTTAGACAGGTCGATCGACAATGAAGTCTGGAAGCTCTCGCTGGCTATCAATTGAGCCATGTTATCTATACATATAATAAAACTGTAACTGGTCTCTGTCTGTACATGCCATATTTAAAATTCATGAGGGGCCTTTATGTACGAAAGAGGCATCTAAATTTCACCAATTTATGTCAATCATTCATTGACTGATAGGCGAAACGAAGTTGTCAGAGTCACATAGTCAATTATATATCGCTCATTTGGAGCAACAATGACATAACTGCAAAAATGCAAAGCTGACCTAATTAAACCAAAAAATCATCCCCATAGTCACGTTAGGAGTGAAAATAAAATAAAACTAATATAATATATTGTATATATGTATGTCATATTCATTAGCTGTAAGAACAGTTAAGAGTCTACATTAGTGTTCCTAAAAAATCTTAAATATGGCTAACATTTTGCACTTATGTCATTGTTGCTCCAAATGAGCGATATTTTGAACGCAGGCATAAAGAAGTGAAACAATTATGAATTGTGACATTGGATACATCTTTATTGAATATCATATCCAATTAAGCCCCTCCTAAGGACTGGGCACCGAAGGCTCGTAGAGAATCTAATATCGGTATTGACACAAAGGCTCTGATTAAACAGGCGGCGAACGGAACTACCCCTGACAGGTAATGTACAAAGTTTTCGGCGCACTGTATTTATATGGTCCAATAAATTAAATAATATATTGTTTACTGTGACATCATTTAATATTGAGTTTAACGTAATTTAATGTCTGATTTAAAATTCAACATGGCCGCGTTAAATCGAATCGAACATTTGAATTCATTTCAATCTAGGGCACGCCCTCTACAGACACATGATTGTGTTAATAACAAAAAAATCAAATTAATTTCGACATCAATAGAGAACATTTATAGGTATTGAATGCAACTGTAAATTATTAATATAAATATAAATTATATATGAATAAAATAAATAATTAATTAATTTGCCTAAATATCGGTAAAAAATCCAAAAGTCGTACCCGTATGCTCTTAAAATGTTTAGTGTCCGCAATGATATAAGTTTAAAATCATATTATGTAAGTTTTACTATTTTGTTGTTTGTATGTAGTTTTTACCCTAAGTTTGACTCTGTTTGACTACCTTGTATGAAATATTTTATATTTTTTTCATAAGGATCATTTAGGTTGACATGAATATAATGTACGAATCTATTTAATATATTTACTTAACATTTAATCAATTTCCAGGCTTGCGAGATTATTTCGGTGAATTTAAAAATTTATATAACAAAATCAAAGTCCACTGTGCACGATTTAAAATTTCAAGATTTAACTTTCACTTTTCATCGTTCGATGGACCACTTTAATTTTTCAAACTCCACCTTTCATCGTTGAATATCCTGAAAGTGATTCGCTTGAGGAACATAGTCTTAAGTTTCTGACCGAACCGCGAATGCAAATTATAAACTTGCTAGTTACAACTTCCAAGACATTTAAGCACTATAACGTAAATTTAATTACTTGTCGGTTGATTTGATTATATTTTTTATTTCATGACCTTCAGCAAATTGCACAAAACCTACGAAGTAATAATAACAAGTGCCTACTATACTGAAATTAGAATTATTACAGAAATTCCCTCAATTTCCATATCAACGCAAGATTGACTATTGGAAAATGTAACCGAGTATTTCTACATCACTGAATCTTGCTGGCAATTTGTGGCTTTTCATTAAAATTGTGATTGTTTTGAAACATAAGTCCAAGGAGTGTATTTGCTGTGTGGTATCTTTTTAATATCGTGGCATCGTGCCAGCCTGTTGTCCGTGTGTTTACAAAGCTGTTGACTGACGGCTGACCACTTGCGTCAATCGATCCACTCGTAACCGAAGCAACGGTCCGGAGATACGGTGGCTGCTGACTCCCGCAGTCACTACTCAGACCCCGTCCTCTTGAGGCCCCGTAGTGTCAATATTACAACAAGCTTGATGCATGTGCCATAATTTTTCAAGATCAATCGACTTATGACACAACACAATACCAAACAATTGAATTAACATTTGAAATCTCTGTTACTAAGTTCTTGCATATGAGAATAATGATAACTCGATACGGTAAAGCAATACTTTGTGACGAAATTGGAACCAAACAAACTAAATCCATTCTTAGAGGTAGGTACTCATTCTCAAAAGAGGTCTAAGAAACGATATGGATCGTTTTATTAGTTTTTCACGGTCTCACAATTTCAAAGTAATAAGGTAAATGATATAAGGTAAATATTAAGTAAGATGTATTTCTGCTTACTACCTCAATATGTTTACTTGGTTATTAAAGTCAAAGATTGAACTTTTTATATTGTTGTTGAAAAATATTACTCGCGCAAAGTTTGATGAAAATCTCATAAGTTATCGTTATACCTTCAATACAAATAAGAAATAAAGTACATTATTTTGGGACAGTTCAAAACGTGAAAATTCTTCGGAATAAATAGTCCTCCGAAGATGTTATTAACATCGAAAAAGCACTACTTTTTTACCAAACATTAAATCCAATCAAATGCTTTGTAGTAACAGTTTACAGTCGTCCTGCCAGCCGCGAGAAGATAAATATGATGTTCACAAACTCAAACTCAAACTCAAGTCTTTATTTCACGTAGGTATTTATAAATACACTTATGAAACGTCAGATATTTTGCATCTACCACCGTTTCGGAAGGTTACCTTATAAAGAGGAGAAGAAACGGCGAAAGAAACTCCTCAGCACATCTTTTAAAAAACAAAATCTTATATCTAATAACTAAGTAATCATTACGGGTGATGTGTCCAAAGAATTTGGATTCGTGATTGTACTGTACAATTCTTTGGATGATAATCTGGAGAATACAATACATCATTACTATCCACCACCCTAGAATAAATTTATCATGACATAAAGGTCGTTCCCAGCCGGGAATCTTACCCTGGACGTTTCGATTCACAGGCAGAACTATACCACATGGTCAACAAACTTATTGACAACAAAAACTTACGTTTTGTAAACATTGCGCTGCCTAACTCTCCGACCCTAAAACGCGTATATAAAGGATATACTGATTGATTATACAAAGAAGATAGTAAGAAAGATTTTTACAAAGAATTACGCACACCTAGACCAAGAACAAAAATTTAAACCCATCATTAAAATTTTCGCCTCGCTGAGAATCGAACCCAGGACCTTTCGAACGGCGGTCCTACGTGGTGACCATTACGTCGCGCGGGTCAATATATAATATTATGTTTATACATATGTTTTATCAAATGTTATGACATTGCGACGCCCTAGCAGGGTTTCATGGCCAGACTGTAAATAATTTTAAGATCCTACTCTAATGAAGCACGTTGCAATAGCGGAATACTTACTTACTTAATAATATTATGTTAAGAGGTTTTTCCACCCAGTTTAGGCAACTGAAGGTTCCTGTTTACACTACATTCACTATTATAAGCGATAAAAGTATAAATCTTACTTTGTGCATATTTATTATGAAATAAAGAATTTAAACACCGCTACATTACGGATATATTAAGTTATTCACGCCTGGTACGCCAGGCGTGAATAATTTAACAAATCGAAAACGCACTTTTTCAGGGCAGTCGTTTTTAAGTTTAAGTTTCGTCTGTAAATTCTGATTTTATGTTAATAAATTCTTTTTTATCCAAATGTGTATTCATTTGCTTTCAGTTTTCCGATCACTACGAATTAAGCAATCCTACTACCTTTTATACATTAAATATACATATGTATATCTGTAAGGTTGATGATTTTATTAGTCTGACATTTTGATCTGGTTTTCGGTTCGTGCTTGCAACACTGGAATAAAAATAATAGAATGTCGGGTGGATGATGGACAGGACGAGGTTGAAATTGTAATTCTTGGAGAATAGCAAAATTAAGTTATAATAAATGGAAGTAGTGAATACCGAGGAAAGAGAATAAATATGTAAAGATCAGTAGAGACGGTGTTTTATTATATATCCAAGTCGACGCATCAACTTATTCACTCCAGGTACGAATATATTTCTGTAAATTATCAGGCGTGCCGTCCTCAGCGTACCTGAAGCGTCGTGTAAACGCCGCGTCATCCCGCCATGCAACTGCTCTCATGCGAAAGCTTTTAGTCAGTCGCCGTATGTTACATTACTAGGTAAAGAGCTTCATACTACAGACTACGATGTTTAAATTTTTTATATTACGATTTTCTCTGACCCTTTTTCGGTCGCTAGATATCCGCCTCTTTAATTTCTACGTGCAGTTACAGCGCGCTTAAAATTGTAGTCTCGTATCAGTTTAACCGACATATACGGCCTTATTACAAAACGTGGACTAGCAAAGTACCGGTTTAAACTTCTATTAGACCAAGTAAAACAAACCTTGG